>CP139504.1:298674543-298888769 GCA_021014915.2 Artemisia tridentata subsp. tridentata | reverse complement strand
ATCTTTACATTACATTCTTCTTGTACAGTTGGCAAACAACCTATTTACAAAATGTATGTGTTGATATGAAGAATAAAAAAAATGATTTCAAATAATTCCTTAGCAAATCAAAATAGTATATAAGTTATCATGATTTCAGATATAAATTTCTTTCAAGGAAACAATGTCTTCAAATTCAGTGATCATTGACTCAATTAAGCATTTAGCAAACATACCTATATTCAATATATCTATACTGTCCAAAAACAATGAAAATTGTAAATCTTAATGATGTGAGATAGAAGTTAGTAGACAAACAGATGGGAAAAAACTGTTCATCTGTGGAAACCATCTCTACGGTTGTCTGGCCGCTGCCTAACTTTTAACATGATGAAAAGTTTATCACCAATTAATAACAAACTTAACACACATAAAAAAGTCAGGCTTTTAATGTATGCATTGTTGTTTATAAATAGAGAAACAAAGATAGAAATTTTGTTCTATCTATAATTGAATACAACAGATGCAGTTAATAACATAGATATTGTTGAGAATAAAAAGAGAGAAGCCCAAATAAAATGAAATTGCGAAGACATCTGGTCAATGGATTTAAAAACAGCAGAACAAAAGTAAAATTTTATCATAAAAACACGAGTTGTCAAAAATAAATGGCTACCTGGAAATGCTTATTTGCTTGCCAACTTGCTTATTTATTGTAGCCTAAGCCAAACAGTCTAGACTGCTTATCTACTTGAAAATAACCAGAATAAGCAAATCAAGTAATCACAATACCATAACCATTTCTTACCCATTACAAAACAACATTTCTTATCCATTATGAAACATCCTAATAATACCACAATTCTTACAAACATAATATTTAACATACTCATACATTTCTCCTAAGTTAGAAACTACTACCTATTCATGAACACCAAACATATAAACACAACTAGACATACATAACTAACACATGCTCACAGCTTGCTTTTGAGTTCTTGAGCAAAGGCGGCTTGACATAAGCTTTCCAATTGCTTCTGCGTTTCTTCGCTTTCAATCAAGCACTTTCTTATCTCGTCAACCTGCCTCATAACGGAATCGTCATCAATTGGATTCTTCTTGTTTTCATTCAACTTCTTTTCAAGTCCTTCTATTTCCTATATAGTCAAACACATTGTAACACAATTCAAAATTGCAGTAAAAAAAATTAGTCAGATACCATTTGAAACAAGTTCTCAGTGATGCTTTTGAGTTCTTGAGCAAAGATGGCCTGACTTAAGCTTTTTAATTGCTTCGCCTCCTCTTTTTTTCATCCAAGTTTCTTTTTATCTCGTCAACCTGCCTCATAACCGAATCATGATCAATCGGATGCTTCTTGTATTCATTCAACTTCTTTTCAAGTTCTTCCATTCCCTCTGCATCTAATAGTCAAAAACATTGTAACACAATTAAAAATTGCAGTACAAAAAATTAGTATATATTTTTAAAAATGGTTAATGACATGTAATAGCAACGTACTTTCTCATTTGTTCCATTATCAGATACGAACCCAAAAAAATACCACAATACCCATCCAACTTTCAAATTTTGTTTCATTATCATACGTTTTTGTTTGCACCGTTAGTCCTTAACTAACGACCGCTTGTAATTAACTCAAAAATATGTTTTTCTTACGTATTCATACGTTTCTATCTGTTTTTATACGTTTTCGCCCATTTTCTTTACGTTTTTGTTTGCACCGTTAGTCCTTTTGACTAACAACCGTTTGTAATTAACTCAAAAATATGTTTTAAAACGAACAAAAACGCTTGAAAACATATAAAAACGTATGAAAACGTAAGAAAAACATATTTTTGAGTTAATTACAAACAGTCGTTAGTCAATAGGACTAACGGTGCAAACTAACAAAAATGTATGAAAACGTAAGAAAACAGGCGAAAACATATAAAAACGGATAAAAACGTATGAAAGCGCTTGAAAACATATAAAAACATATGAAAACGTAAGAAAACATATTTTTTAGTTAATTACAAACGGTCGTTAGTCAAAACGTATAATAATGAAACAAATGGGAAAGTACGTTGCTATTATATGCCAAAAGGACTAACAAAGCAAAGAGTTGGATGGTGATTATGGTAATTTTTTAGGTTCGTATCTGATAATGGAACAAATGGAAAAATACCTTGCTATTACATGCCATTAACCTTTTTAAAAAATTACAAACCTGCATGTTAAACGCCATTTGAAACAAGTTACACTTTACAGCTCTCTGAAAAATAAGCAAAATAAAAACTTTTAAATACCAAGTACATTGCTTATGAAACAAAAAACTATACAATATTTGCATACATTATGGAGCGTTTGTTTAATCTTATTTTTGAATGTGCAAACACTGTTCCCGTGGATGATCTATGTGCGGATATCTTCCCCGGCATAAAGTGGAATGACTAAAAATACTTTGCCTTTAATGTCATTTCAGGCATTTTAGTCATTTCACTTTAGGACATGGACGATATCCTCACCAAAGGGTTTCATAACAAAAGGCTTGCACTTTCAAAAAAGTAAAACTGAGGCTGCAATTTGAACACATCACAGGGACGGTCTTTACAATTAATTCTTATTAATTAGGGTGTGTTTAGGGTGTTTTTGGCAAAAATAGCAAGTAACAATGAGGCAGTAGCAGTAAGTAGCAGTTTTTTCTATAAAAACATTTGTTAAGTGTAATCATAATGTGTAGAACACTCTTAAATGCTAAAGCTCCTAAATGCTACTTAATGAAGTAAAAAAAATGAACATTCCAAAAAAAATAGATAAAGCTAATTGATGCTTGCAAAACGAGCATTAAAAATCACAACGCTAAACGCTCCTAAATGCTCCACGCCAAACACACCCTATCATTTTCTAACTTTAAGAGCTTATACAATCTAATTATACGTTTAGCTTATACAAGTCCATAATTTTAAAATGAGTAAAAAATAGAACTATTGGGGTGTTTGGATCAGCTTATTTAGCCGGCTTATGGGCTTATTTGACTTTGAAAAAGCCGATGAGCTCAGATATTGAAGATTATGACCTTGTCAACTTAATCTTATTGGCTTATTAGCAAGCCAATAAGCTAAAGTTAATAAGCTCTAAAAAGTGAGCTTATCGGCTTTTCCAAGATCAAATAAGCCCATAAGCCGGCTAAATAAGCTAATCCAGACGCCCTATATGTAACATATTTAAAATTCAGATAAGCTCATAAACCCAAACAGCGCATGTTTTTAGGGTAAAATAAGAAAACTAAGTAGTTTTTTTTTTCAAAGATTATTTGCATATTAATAAGCAATCACAAACGCCCCATCATGTTTATCCATGAAAAAAAAAACTTCAATAAAAAAATAAGCATTGATTTTATATTAAAAAAAAATGTGAGATGGATTTTAGTAGACAAACAGATAACAAAAACCATTCATCTGTGGAAACCATCTCTACGGTTGTCTGGCCGCTGCCTCATTTTTATACAAAATAAAAATTAAGCTTTTTATATACGCATTGTCGTTTTATACATAGAATAAAACACTATCTATATATAATCAAATACAACTAATGCAATTATCAAAACTAAAAAATACAAATTAAGGCTCATATCAAGTGTAGTTTTAGAGATCTCTGTCATCGCGTAAAACTTAACAAATAAAAAAATATATATATATATATATATATATATATATATATATATATGCCTTTAAAGCCTATCTTTAAATAAAAGATGGCGGCATTGGTTTTTTTTTTTTTTTGTTGGTTTTACGCTAGAGTCCTCTCTCTTTATAATCATAGCCAGTGATTTTATATAAAATGAAAATAAAGAGATGAAAGAGGGAGGAAAGGAGGAAGTGAACCTTGGGTTAAGGGGTGGCGGTGATTTTGAGTGATGGTTGTTGTTGATGTTGTTGGTGGTGGTGTGTTGTTATATATAGGGTGTGCGAGTGATTTTTTTAGGGTTCGTTACTGTGTTTAGTGGTGGTACTACGTCGTTTCGAGGTACAACTAACTAGTTTGAGGCATGAGGCACTAGGGCTGATCACGGTGCGAAGACCAGACCGGACCGGACCCAAAACCGATTTGGTCTAAAAGTTCGAACCGAAATATTCGGTCCAGTCTGGTCAGTCCGGTCCAACAAAGCATAATAGTAGGTTTTGCGAAAGATCGAATCGAGTCGGACCGGACTGAGAACCGAAAATGAGAAAAAGGGTGGACCGATGACCGGACTCTAATATGTTAGGTCCTGTTTTTCGGTTTGGTCCGGTCCGCGTTCTATAATACACAGCCCTAGTTTGAGCCACTTTGAGGTGAGTACGGTTACATGTTTTACCAAAACCGAACTAAAATATTCGAATTTTTTAAAATTGAGATCGGTCACGTTTTTTCGGTTCGGTATTTTTGGTCTTTTATCGTTTTTGGCTATGCTTTTCGGTTATTATGATTTTTAACCGCTTATATATGGCTTGGCATTCATACCAACAAACTTGTTTTACTTTTAAAATTATTGCTTAGTTTTTATTATTTTTTATTGATATAAGCCTAATAATGTTTACTCAAATTTTGACACATCCAAACAAATATACTAGTATAAAACATGCATTGAAGTCAAACACACAGTATGATCATTATTAAATACGTATTTATATTGTCAAAAGCACGCACATATATGTGAAGCAGACACATAAAAGTCGAGACAAATATGTTTTAAATCCACCCATATCCTATAAAACAAAATATGTATTTGATTTATATAGCTATTTATTTATATCATATTAGATATATATTACTAGTATTATATAATAAAATCGGTTAGATTCGATAGTTTTTTCCACAAGCTAGACCACAAATTTTCATATATTAATGTATTCATCTATCTATTTTTCTATCTATCTTTAGAAGTCAAGTTTTTACGTTCAGTGATAAACACCTCAACATATCATTTCGTTAACACTCATCCAACCACTACTTAATTTCAAATCGTAACGAATGAATCCGTATATTGTTCAAAGACTACCATGGTATATGCAAAACAACGGTGAAAAAAAATTTTAAAAATGTTTTTCAGTTTTATTCAAACTAACATTTCAGTGATAAAATTTAGTCATACGAATTTTCATAATTAAATACTCCCTCCGTCTCAATTTAATTGTCATGAGAAAGAAATTGCAAAGTTTAATAAAAGTGAGGCCATTTTAATTTTCAACCACTAAAATAGAATATTTCTCCACTAGATTATCTAATTTTCACTTAATAAGGAAAGTGGACAACTAATTTGAGACATCCATAAAAGGAAATATGGACAATTAAATTGAGACGGAGGGAGTACAAGGTTAAAGCTTGTCGGTTTTCAATAATCCATTATATTAAATACTCCGTATAAGGTTAAAGCTTGTCGGTTGTATGCTATTGTCTTTAGGTGTGTGTGGATGATATTGACTTGACAAATAAAACGGAGTTGCAATATTGACCAAAACCACTATAACACCTAGGGGTGTCATAAAACCCGACCCGAACCCGACTGGGTTCGGGTAAACTCGGGTCGGGTCAACTCGGGTCAAAAATCATATTCGGGTCAATCGGGTCAACCCGAATTGACCCGACTTCTAAACAAGGTCGGGTTCGGGTATGTTTTTTTAGCCTTGACCCGACCCGAACCCGAGTTGACCCGACAAAACTAACATTTTACAATGCAAAAAACTCGGGTTGACCCCAAACCCGAGTTGACCCGACCCGATTGACCCGACCCGAGTTGACCCGAACCCGAATTGACCCGACCCGAGTTGACCCGAGTTCTAAACAGGGTCGGGTTCGAGTATGTTTTTAGGAGGCTTGACCCGAGTTGACCCGAACCCGGCCGGGTCAACCGAATGACAGCCCTAATAACACCCATAGTGGTGATCACCGAACTAACCACACAAACATACATCACATTCTCACAACACACTCACACACACATAAACAAAGAAAATTGTTTCAGTCAAGTTTGTGAGTGGCTCGTGATGGGGGAGGGGCGTAGTAGGAAACTTGAGTGGCTCGTGATGGGGGAGGGGCGTAGTAGGCGATGACGCGTGAAAAGGGGGTTAATGTGTGAACAATCCTACCATTACGTCTTGTCTAAACTAAAAATTTGATGATTTAGTTATCCTTAACCATATCCATTTCTTCATGTATATCAAGGATATGTCTTACACCAACTTACTTTCACTTTATGACCATCGTCACATAGAACAAGATCTTGTAAACAGAGTGGCGCCGTTGCAATGGCTTGAGAAATGACACCGAAGAGAGAGGGAGGGGGGGGGGTGTGTAACGCCATCTTGGCGCCATGGTTTGGCCTTCCACATGGGAATGGCGTAACTGGAGCGCCACCATACCCATCTCTCTAAAGAATATTCTACTTAACAAACTACTTTCAAATGGTAGCCAAAGAGGTGAAGTGTTTTTCTAGTCAAATTTTGCTTGTCAATAAGTTCGCATATTTGATGGCTCCAGTTGCCCATAAGGCTTGTCAAACATGCATGACTCGATTGACTCAACCCCGCACAAGCTCATCATAGCTCAGGCTAACAAATTTATTCCATGTGTCCTAAAAACCAAATTTATTTAAATCGAATAAGGTCTTGAAGAAAGTTGGCGAGAATGCCATAAAAAGGTCTAAATACAGTCAATTTGATTTATATCCATTTATGCATTACCAATAACTAGACTAAAATGAAGTTTCAAGTAACAGAAAACACCGTCAGCAGGAGCCCCGTTTAACATGCACAAACCGCGCCTCATGCATAATTCTGATGCGGCTGAACCTGTCACATGACCCGCCTGCGTTTTTGGCTGTCCCACATTTTCAGAAGATAAGTTACTCCTTCCTGTAAAGTAGCTTTTCTGCCCTCAGTGAAGTTCCATAGCTCCGAAGTGACGTATGCTCCACTGGGATTGTAATTAATTATTTCTGTCAAAGCAGTTGCCACAGCTCTGTAAACATCTTCCCCGTGGTCTTTCTTTAAGGCCTTCAGTCTTTCATCATTTTCATCGATCACTCTCTGCACAGATGGTAATACAGCCTTAAAATAAAATTGCTGAGATATGACATAAAACATTATACAAAGTTGCAATCTCTGAACCCGTTCAATGGTTAATTTTCTCTAACTTTGTCAAAATATAAGATACCCATGTCACGGTGTTATTACCATCTATTTACACAAGGCAAAAACGTTATACAAAGCATACTGATATATTTTACCTACAAGTGGAATGGGTCGTCAAACAGGTTGAATTCACCCAAAGTCTGTTTTAATTCAGTCTCCTAGAAAGTTTTTATTACAAGATTTGATTATTATTGTATATAATATTTTTTGTAATCATAATAAATGCAAAAGTTTGTAGACTTTATCTGAAAATGTACAGGAAAGTGATTGTTGGGTCACCCTGAATTGACCCTTATTTTGACATAGTAGTGATTCATGCCACAAACATTAATCGATTTGGGTTGTGTTTTTATCTCAAATGAGTTTGTATAAAAACAATCAGTTATAAGGGCAAAGCATCAAACGGTTAAACGACAAACAAAGTCTTAACTTTTAATACGAACAGTGTGCTGAACAACATCCGACATTTATTGTATGATTAGATTACTACTGTAATAACATTACTTAAAAGGTTTGACCCGTCCAGACATAGTAGTAAGAAATGACCAGTATCAACCGAAACTCGTTTTGACATGTGACCGAACCACATAACCTACCACTTAAAATCAAAAGTATACCTGAGATTGTCCATTGGTAGTAATGACTTTGAAAGGATGCCAATTTGGATCTCGAAGGAACTCTTCCCATAATGAGCACAATTCTGAAGCCCTGTCTTCAGCTTCTGACTCACTATATTTCCTCTTCATGGCATCATAAAACGGTTTATTCTCAAGCTCTCCCATCCTCTTCACACCAAGATGAGAATTTTTTGGTAGTTCTTTCATCCCCTGTAACCATCATTTAACAAATTTTCACATGCACTAAAACTTTTAACCATCATATGGCAAATTTTCACATGGATTAACATTGTTAACCATCATATAGAAAATTTTCCCATGCATTAATATGTTTAAACACCATATAGCAAAATTTCACATGCATTAATATTTTAGTCCGATGAAAAGCTTTTAGCAAACAAAACATGCTCACTTCAATTAGTTCTTTACGAGCATCTTGAAGTTCATCGTTGCTTTTGCGTTCCTGAACAACCAGAGTTTGGTTTAAGCTTTCCATGTCCTCTTTTTCTTCCTCCTTTTCTCTCAGCTCCTTTTGTATCTTCTCCACTTGCTTTAGAACTTCCGGATCCCCCTTGATGTGCTTCATTACATTTAACTGCCCGTTTAAACGTTCTATTTCTAGGTCAACTGAATGCTTTGCATCCAATTGTGTCTCGAGTGCAATGATTTTCTTGTGTAGTTCTTCTTTTTCCCTCTAGAGTTGACAGTCAAACAAAAAGTATTAAACAAAAAACGCCTCGATATGATTCAGTCAGAAGTCAGCGTTAACATAAAAGGTTAAAACTAACCTTCTGATCATCAGCAAGTTTCATCACACTTTCATCTGCTTTCCTTTGCTCATCAGATGCCCTCTGAAGCAAACTATTCTTTGCAGCATTCTGGAATCACAAAAGAAATAACCTTACTTCAGCATTCATGAATTTAACAAAAAACACGGAACAGCCATGGATGAGGTGTTGCACCTGTTCAAGCTCTTCAAACAGCTTTTTTTGTTCATGTTCATTAACCACTTCACGTTGCTCCAGTTCTTGAACTCGAAGCTCGAGTTCTCTCTTCTGTCCTTCCAGTTGTTGTTTGACCTTTTCATGATCATTAAATATCTTCTGAAAATGATCTCGTGCACCTGACTCAATTTTCTTGATCTCTGACGAATACAAGAAAAAGAGAAGAACAAATTTGGTTACTAAATATATTACAAAGACTCTATTGGAGCTATAATAGTCAGCCCAAACTAGATTATGGGATTCTTTAGATGATATAAGTACCGAAAAATGAATAAAGGTAATTAGCAAACTTTGGTCTCATTTTTGTTTTGGGTAACGCAATTTATTTATACTCACAAAAAGACTCAAACTTTGACTGTGTAACCGGGACAGATTACCTTAAGTCAAAATTTTGAAAGTTGGTTATCTTTTGTAGATGAACAATAAGGTTACCCATAAGTCAAAAACAATTCAAAAATAAGTGAACAGATTAAAGTTGGTTACATTATGATTCAACGTGCCGAATAACTAGAGTTTAAACTATAAAAATAAAGTATCAGAAAACCACACACCATCGTTATAATGCTGATTAAGTTTATCATTTTCAGCAATCAACTTGCTAAGGGAACTTTCAGTCTCTGCAAATCTGTTCTCCATCTCTTCCTCTTGCCTCTTTTTCCCTTCAATAACATTTGTCAGATTCGACTTTAATTTATCTGCTTTACGATCTTCTTCCGCCATCAGATCAGAAATGGTCCTAAGATCACCAATCTTACGAAGATGCTCTCCAATAATATTAAGAGCATTATATTCCTCACTACGAGCAACCCAACCATAAATCTCATTTTTATCATTATAAACCTTCCAATCCCTTTTACCACGATGATCAGCCTCATAAGCTTTCTCAAACGACATTGCATTTTTAAAACCAGCCCAGTCTTTACTAAATTCAACAACCGCAGTTCCTGAATGACCACGAAAATTCCACAACGGGACCACTCGTGTGGGATTAAATCCTCTCATGGTCAAAATGTCCCTCATGTTTGACCCACTTTTTCCTACATAACGACCATCTTTAAACTCAATTGGGAGGTTGACAACAATACCCTTCCATGGCCATACAAACATTTCGTCACCATCATGCTTTGCGGGATCTTCAACATCAGCATCCGCATCAACGCCAGTATCATCTTTAGCTTGTGATGAACTAGAGGCTTCAGTTATATCTTTCTCGAGATACTTAACCAATGCCAAATGATCTGCTTTGTCTTTAACACTGCGTTTTTGTGAATCACTTTTTCCCACCATAGTAGCGTGCTGCAACAATTCTTTATACTTGTAGTCACGCTTTTTCTTGTTGGTACAATATGGGCAAGTGAAAGTTTGGTCTGATAACTTGACCCGCTTTTTGCCTCCCTTGAGCTCCATGTAAGATTTTTCTGCAAACTCCTCAACTTCCGAATCATTTCCATCAGAGTCTTCTCCAGAGCTATGATCCATGTAATCGTCCATTATACAAGCCTATTAACCACACAAGATTAGCAATCAGTTATTATCCAACTTGAACAATGGTATTATCCATTTCACACAGGTAAAGCAGTCTTAACTCTAGGAACGGCCAATAAAACTATCACTTTCTCGTATATCGATTGGTACAGCGCTCCAATACAAACACTTGCTTATCTATTACCCTTATTTAACAGTTCAACAAGGCAGTGTAGTTCAACAATATTATAAAAGACAAAGAAATATTTGTATTTACTTTCCATTACATATTTGTACACATTAGGTATGTTGGGCAAGCAGCATAGAAGTCTTCAAAAGTTTAAGCGTTTGCTTTTGTAAAAAGAAACAAAAGTTCCCACTCGAGAAAACAAGCATGTGCGGATACGAAAATAAGCTTTAGCAAATTACTCAAAATCGCTTTCAAAAATAAGTTTGGGGCTTTTAAAAGAAAAATTATCTTACATTTTATACTTTACAGCTACATTCTACAACTACATGTATACAGCTACCGGGTCAAAGCTTCGACTAAAAACCACAACTCGAGCTCAAGCTTATTGCCAAACATAGTGATAATTCTGCCCAACCTCAACCCAAAGACTCACTTTCTTTTCCAAGCGTCTACACTTACAACCCACACGACAAGAGTTCAACTCATTTACTTGTTCCAGAGTACCCGCATTCCCAAAATTTAACTCCTTTGGTGCTCAATTCCTACCATACTAAAAACATAACATCTTAAATATTTCACAGCACTTGAAAATTACACAAATTATCCAAAAAGGTGATTTTTTTTTTTTTTAATTAAAATAACAATTCACCAGCAATAACAATTAAAAAACTTTTTCAATTGATAACATAGAAAATACAATCACTGAAAATTAGAGATCGTCAAAACAACATAACAATACATAAATTGAAATAAGAATTACACTAATGCAAAAAAATTACACATAAATTCAACTCAACCCAAAAATTAGGTCAAAATTAGTAAAATTAACACGTACCTACACACAGTTAGTGTGTGTGATGGATGAAGAGAATAAATTGAATGAATTGATTAGGCTAATTGTACAAATTGGGGATCATTTTTTATTAGAATTGAAGGCAGAAATTGGAATGTTTAATTTTTTTAGGGTTTTTGAGTTTTGTCAAGTCAGAAGAGAGGACTGAAAGACCAGAAAATTATTGTGATGTAAAAAGTGATACATTTGGGGAAATGCGTTTCACGTTTTACAGTGTCGTGTTTGGTAAAGGGTTAACGACAAAAAAAAGTTATTTTTGTAAAAGAAAAGGAAATAGTACTCTTAATATGGTGATGTTCGATACTTTTGAGTGAAATATATGACACCAACACTTGTTTGGGTCGGTGGGTGGTTCAATTTCATCTGAAAGCACGACATCTTGAGTTCGAGTTTGACTTAAGCTCCCGAGCCTTATATGGAGTTGTATCAATCATTCACTAATATTTTTTTTTTTTTTTCTTTTATGTTTTTCTCTGTTCTCGAGTTTTTTATTTTAATGAAAAGGTAAGGGATGAGAAGGGAAATTGAAAAAAAAAAGTGTTCTTAAGCTTTTTTTAAGAGGGAAAGGTATGGTACGAAAAGGGGAGAGGGAATGTATGGGCTTTTGTATGTATATGTATTCTGTCCAAAATTGGGGGATCAGGAGGAAAAGTGTGTAACTAACAATAGGGGTTTTCGTTAAATTACTATTATATCATCATTTCATTCGAACTGATAGTCGAAGAATTACATACTCATTTTAGTACGATGGCAGTGAGTTTGGAATACATATGGTTAATTAAGGGTGGGGTTATTAAGACTCTCCCTAGTTTACAAAGAAGACCCTCAGAGGGTTTTTTTTTTTTTTTTTTTTTTTTTTTGGAAAACGTAGAAGGGGGGTGAATACATTCCCGTTTAAAAGCTTAAAAAAACTTTTGTATCAAATGACCAATCAAGTATGACGTAATATGAAAAGTGTCAATATTGGTCATACAACAACTAGAGATAGTATGAAGTGAACTACAACACAAACACTATCAAGCCATGACACAAACATAATCAACACCATATAAGCAACAATCCACACAAACATAAACGCAATGCAAATATAAATATAAAGCGGTAAATGCGAAGATAAATGTAAAGAGATAAGTAAAGAAAGCGCAAACCGGACACGATGATTTATAGTGGTTCGGTCACGAAGCTCCTCTTTGCCCTACTCCACTCCTCGAGTACCCAACTCGAGAGTTACTTCACTAATCGACAAGCTCCCTTCTCGGCGGATGTAACACCCCCTAATTTGTTTTATGGCAGCGGAAAGATTTTTAGGGTGTTACGGTGAGGATCGAAGTTAAAATTTCAGAAAAACGGCCCGGAAGAGGCGTTTTGAAAGTTATATGTCATTCAAAATCATACTTTTGATATAAAGGTGAAATATCTGATTTGAAAATCCCACGAAAAGGGTGTGATAATTTGGAAAGAATGACATATTTGATTTTACACCATTTAATTTATCAGAGTATATAATGCCCGCTCCGTGTCTTGTCTTGCTCCGTTAATTACCTGAGATAAACATGCTTAAAACGTCAACACAATGGTTGGTGAGTTCGTAGAGTTTAATGGAAAATAATTTATTTCAATAAATTCAAGTGGTGAACAGTGGTATTTAATATAAATACAAGTACTAGTAAACACTTGTTTTCAATAATTTCAAGAGTGAGGTGAATATTGTAATAAGTGCTAATAGAAATGAAACAAGTAGTGAGTTATTCATTTGCCTTACGTTGAGTGATATCCAACGTAACCGCATAAGTGATTTATTTGCCTTACGTTGAGTGATATTCAACGTAACCGCATAAGTTATTCGTTTGCCTTACGTTGAGTGATATTCAACGTAACTGCATAAGTTATTTCTTTGCCTTACGTTGAGTGATATTCAACGTAACCGCATAAGTTATTTGTTTGCCTTACGTTGAGTGATATTCAACGTAACCGCATAAGTTATTCGTTTGCCTTACGTTGAGTGATATTCAACGTAACCGCATAAGTTATTCGTTTGCCTTACGTTGAGTGATATTCAACGTAACCGCATAAGTTATTCGTTTGCCTTACATTGAGTGATATTCAACGTAACCGCATAAGTTATTTATTTGCCTTACGTTGAGTGATATTCAACGTAACCGCATAAGTTATTCATTTCAATAAATTCAAAAGGTGTACATAAAATACGTGTGCTCTAGTTCTAGCAAATATTTCCATTGGAGTTTGGAGTTAACATATAAAAGGGGGTGTATATATTCCTGGTGTTATGTGAAGGTGTATAGTGAAACCAAGTATCAAGTTACAATAAGCAATTTGAGAATGCTATCATTTGAGTTCAGTGTTTAAGCTAAGCAAGCAATTTGCAAGTAATACGAGCATATATCTCTCCCAAATAGTAAATCAAAGCATGTAAGTAGGAGTTATAATTCTGAGTAAATCATGTGAGTTTTTAGAGTATGAAAGTAAACTTAAAACAGTTGAGCATGTATCTCCCCCAAAAGAATAAAGCTTGAAAACAATTAAAAGTGGGGCTACGACTCACGGTAAAACGTGAAAGTTTCTTAAAGTGTTTGTACAAGTGATTAAATATAGTTTGAAGCATGTATCTCCCCCAAAGAGTTATTAAAACAAACATTAAAAAAAAGTAGGGGACACGACTCACCTTGAGCGTATCTGACAAGGTGGAATTTTGGAGTCGAGTAGGATTATGGGAACGATTACAGAATCGTCTTTCAACACGAGACCTGAATATAAGGGAAGTCTAAGTATTTGACTTACTATGAATAACGAGTGTGAAAACGAGAAATCGTATAACGATTTGATTGGTGATGTGTGTGTGATATGCTTAAAATGCCTCAAGTTTAAAAATAATATTATTCATAATATTATCTTGTTTTTATGTCTTTGAAATCAATAATATCGTCTCATCAAAAGTGGTGAAATGATACGTATAGTTAAATCGTTTAAAACTCTTTTATATATATATAACGATCGTTAGATATTAAATAAACGAAATATACAAAAATGCACGTGACGTGATGAGAATTTGTAAAATGGAAAATGAAATAAGAATGTCAAGTAAATTCAGTGGGTCCTTGTCCTTTTCCAGTTTTTATACTTTTTACCCTAACTGTGTTTGCGTCACACCGTTAGTCCTTCGTTAAGTCCAATGTCCATAAATAGTCCACAACTTGTCCAAAAATACAAACAAGGCTTGGAATTTAATAACATGTCAAATTATACCCTAATTATTTTGTTTTCACAGTCTCAGTCCTTGTGTTTCTCGGTTTGGCAGTTTTAGTCCTTTAACGTGAAAACGCGTTACATGTTTAGTCCTTTTTGCATAAAAATGACAGGAAAATATTCTGAAAATTTCTATAACTTTATTAAGTTCATTATAACTTATTTCAATTGCTTATTCCAGAAAAGAGCTTATTTTTGTGTTAATGGGCCCGTTAAGAAATTTAGAGGCGAGGGCGTGAAAACAGTTTTGGGCTTGAACTTGGGTTATTTTTGTGATCCTGAAAATATATTACATGGGCCTAGTGGGCTGTTCTAACGCCAAAGCTTAATGGGCTGAATCTAAGCCCAATTCGTAGGTGGTTATATTTTCTGAAAATGGGATTCAGTAACTTGGCGTTGGCAGTTTTGATTCGCGAATTTTAAGAGTTCATATGAGCTTGTTATGAAAAAGTGTAAGTACGAAATTTGTAGCTTGTAGTATCAACAATTAGGTGGTGCCAAAATATCGTGGTGTTGTTTGTACGAATTCGAAAATGCAAGACCATTTTGTAGGCGAGCTGAGACACGTTTACTAAAAGTCTTGGCCAAATTTTCTAAGTTACAAGTTATTAGTTGAGTGGCGTTAACTTTGGGTGTTTTAAAGGGCTTTTGAGAGCTTATGGTTAATATCACCAAGAATGAAAAATAAAGACAGTTGGGTCATGATTCGATATATGTAAAAATATATATTTGTTACATGTATGGTTTCGAAATGAACATGTCATGAATAGAGCTGTTCGAGTGACTTTATGCGATTTAAAATTTCTTAGTTAATGTAACCCGGTTTGACATTTCAGTTGGTCATATGTTCGTATTGACTTTAATCCAAGTTATCTACGTTATATAATGGTGTTAGCTTATTGTCCCACTTATCCTGATATGAAACAAGTGAAGAGATACGTATATGAACAATATATGTATGCATATGTAAAGAAAATGCTACGATCGAACTATACAAGGGATATCATGCGTGGTTCATTTCGTACGTTAACATGAGATGAGATTGAGTTTGTAAGGCTTACAATGAGTTGGGAGAATGTTGTGGCTCATTAAAACGGGTAGAAACCAAGAATTCTACCAAAAACTCGAACCGTATCTATGAAATAAATTCCCTTCAACTAGAAAAATGTACTCCGATTGACTTTGAATTCTTCTGGGTCTTCAAGGACTCGTTAAATGGAGTAAAAGGGACTAGAAATATATTGTGTATGTATGTGAGTGAGTGTGTGAGAGATGGTGAAGATAGAAGCATGTATACGTATATGTACAAACTCGAAATGTATTAAATATTCAATGAAATCTTACAAGGACGATATGGCAGAGACATGGAGAATATTTTAATGGATTTGGATGTCCTTGACTCAATAAAAATGTGTGGAATGAAGAGGGACATAATATGTCGACATTTTGTGTACTATGTATTCGTATTTTGTATCTTAGAATTGTGTAGGATGGATTTAGCAAGTGACAAACTCTCCCTGTTGTTCTAATCATTTCTTAAACATCACATAATGTCAAAAATATCATCGGGAAAAATTAGGGTGCAATTTGGTTGAGGTTTGGAATTTTTGTTCACACGTTTGGGCGAGAAAAAGGGACAAAAGAATTGGCCGTGGTTACCACAGTAATACTCCATGTTTAAGTCTGAAATCTTGCACGTTCAATGTCTAGTGGGTGATGGTTAAGGCGAGGCAAAAATGTCTCTAGGTAACGTTTGATATTTTGGAATACTAGGTGCGTTTCAGAGGGGAGTTAGGTTCGAATGGCACAAGGAGTAAACAAAAAAAAAATGGGTTGGAATCCCGTGAGTGGTGATGGGCTGGGCTGAGGTGTATTGACAGCCCGTTTGGTATGTAGCTTAGGGAATTAGTGAAGTAATTAGTGAATTTGATTAGAAAAATTAAATGTAATTAGTAGATATTAAATGTCATCAAGGAATATTAAGGATGTATAGTGCATGGGATTTTATTAGTACTTATCATCATTTGTGAGATTTGGATTTAGTGAGAATGGTGTTTCGTGAATCATTGTGTCTCGAAGTAGTGTTATTATTCGGTGAACTAGTGTTGTTATTTGGTGAATGTCGTAACAATGTTTTCGAGTTAAAATGTATAATAAAGAAAAAGTTTAAATTTTTCCGTAAAAATGGGGATTTAAATTAGTGACGTCGATTAATATATTTCCAAATGTTGTCAATTAAAGTAAATTTTGCGGTTCGCTACAGCGGAGAAAACCATACAACGTTGCTTACAATATTTTCTGACACTAAGCTAGATGTCGAGTTCTTTTTCGGGTACAACCAAACCCGTTATGTTTTATAGCCAAACATAACAAACCTTGTGTTTTAAGGCCTAAACATATAAACCTCGTCGCTTACATTATTTTCTGACACTAAGCTAGATGTCGAGTACTAATATAGCTACTACCAATCTCACTCACGATCTACCCGATCCTCAAAAATCACACAAGCTACAAGATCCACATGATCTACACTTGATCTACCCGATCTACTCAAGATCTAACCGATCTACTCACTATCTACCCGATCAACACAATCTACACGATCTCCCGATCTTCACATGATCTACCCGGCCTATACACGATCTACATGATCAAATCAATCTACATGATCAACATGATCAACATAAGTATGGTGACAAGAACTTGATGTACGACAACATACAAGAAGTGCGTAACAAGAGTTACGAATGCACTAAACTATGACTACAACACTTTGTATCTTTGTGATACTATGTGTTCTTCTCTTGCACTAGTAGAGGAATGAAGGTGATCACTTGAATGGATGATTGGATCACTCTAAAACAAACTAAAACTTTCTAAATGATCAAAGAAATTGATCTAAATAAAAAGGGATTAGACCAGAGAAAACTGACTGGAAAAATCAAGTTGGAAGTGTAAAATGGTCCACTATTTATAGGCAAAGAAAAAACCAGCCGTTACAGACAGACGGTACCACTAAATACCCGACGGTACCACTAAATTTAGTGGTACTGTGGTACCGTGCCAGACAAGGGACGCTCCAGTTTTGTTTTTAGTGGTGAAGGTTTATTTGGGGAAGTTTGGAGCTGATTTGGGGGGGGGGGGAATAGCTGTTGGGATTTTTAAACTAATTTTTTAAAATAAAACATTTCTTTTTAATTCAAAAATAATTTGTAAAATGTATTTTTGAAAAAATATTTTGTCACATTAAAATGTGAAGTTTAGAGAAAAATATAATCCTTTGATCATTAGTCAAGTTATAGATTTGTTTGTTCATACCTTGAGTGATTTACGTCGGGATGGAAATCTACGACTTTGTTGAAGCATACTTGAGACGTCGAGAGATGTTGATGTAAGTATGCATTGATGATTTGTGTTTACAAGTAACTTGTGCATTTTACGTTACAAGTAACTTGTGCATTTTACGTTATGCATTACAAGTTACATGTTTTTCATTATTAAAACCGAAGAAACCGTTTAGTTTAAATATCGTAATATTTGCACTAACAATATTTTTGGAAGTATTTATTTATTTTATTTTTATTATTATTATTATTATTATTTTGTGTAATGTTTTTTGTAGTGTTTATTTGTTATGTTTTTTGTATTCGTCTAATGTGTTTTAATTAAACAACAACAACAATAACACGTTAAAGATTAACACATTAAACAACTACAACAACTGTTACTCCCTCCGTCTCAATTTATTTGTCCATATTTCTTTTTTTGGATGTCTCAAATTAAATGTTCACTTTCCTTATTTAGTAAAAACTAGAGAATCTATTAGAGGAATATTCCATTTTAGTGGTTGAAAATTAAAGTGACCCCACTTTTATTAAACTTTGTGTTTTCTCTCTCCTGACAAATAAATTGAGACGGAGGGAGTATTATTCAATTAAACAACAACAACATTAACACATTATTTAAAAAACAACAACACATACTACACATGAAGATTATTTATGTCATCTATAAGCTCATGGAGTATTGCCTCCGACTGACATGCGTGATCCACATGATTCCTTTCCATTTCCAGTGATGCCTCTAGTGTCTTTATTCTTGTCTTCAACATCGTGTTTTGAGACAATAGCATCTTGTTTCTTGTTTCAAGCATGTCAATCTTCTTATCTTTAGCTTCGCAGTTTGAGCACTGCGTTAAAGAAGAGGCTTGACTAAAGTACTTGTCTTGAAAAGCATCCTTCCACATAAAGTACCCACACCCATAGTCGTCTGTTCCTGGCTGTTACATGTTAAGAAAATTATAAGAAATTTATTCTTAACAAATAAATTATTTACATATTTACATAACTAAGCAAACGTATGATTATTTACCACTAAAAAATGACATGCATAATACGGTTGACCATATGTAGCGTCTGTACGGGATGTCCTTTCTATAATGAATCCTCTCCGACAACGACACAAGAAATGATTTTTTCGTTCCACCTGGCCAAAGAATTTGTATAATAATTTACAACATAAATCAGTAATGTTATTTTTAATTTAAATAAATTTTTAATCATTTACTATGTTTTGTCGGTGTCAGAATACAAACAGTTATTTACAACATAAATCAGTAATCATTTACTATGTTTTGTCGGTATAATTATTTACAACATAAATCAGTAATCATTTACAATGTTTTGTCCGTATAATTATTTACAACATAAATCAGTAATCATTTACTATGTTTGTGCTCTTATATTCTCAATAATTTCAGTATACATGCGTAGTCGACCAGAATATAAAGTTTCCCATGCGGATGCATTGGGAAGTCTGTACCGCCCCCATTGTGGGTGAGTAGTGGGGAGTGGTTAATTTCCGTCCAGCGTCACATAAATGTAGTGAGCACAGTCGTCGTGCCCCACACGGGCAATCACAAATGGGCCAGTTTCTTGTGATAAGTCTGGACCGGACAAAAGCGGAAAACACGTAAAACTTTGTTATGGGGATATACATACAACTGGCCGGTTAATTAGTGAAGCAATAACCAACCCCGTGTTTGGCATACTCATCCAGTAGGCCTGCGGTGCAAATCCATCTTCGAACCATTCTACCGAGCTCCGAATTCGGTTAAAGCCATCATGCCACCACTTACTTGTGTAATATTCCCTGCGAATGTCTAACTCTTGCATTAACCAAGCTCGAATTTCGCGCCACCTATCTTCGTGGAGACCAATACCGTGGGCAACGTACCGAAACCCACAATTTCCATCACCTAGCACATTATAAATACTTATGATGTATCGATGAAAAAGCTCTGAAATTTGCTCCATCAAATATTCGCTAACTCCATCTCGAACGTATAACCTATGACTTCTACTTTGTTCAACTCTGGGACCCATGTATGAACTATGTCTCGCAGGTTCTTTGTTCAAGTCCGGGACTTTTGTAGATATTGAATTTGTGCTTCTTCGGTGATCTACGGTTGGTTCTTTATTCAAGTCTGGGACTTTTGTAGCCTGGAACTTTTTGTCCTTTGCGCTCGAACGTCCACGAGTACTTTTGTGAACAGCAGGTTCACGTATATCAACAGATTCAGGATCGTATATCCCTCTCACCTTCTTTAACATATTTTCTTGACAAAGTACGACATTTTGCCAAAAACATTCTTGAATTGTCGTATGTCAGTTTCACAACAAGTACCATCTTCAGGCGTAGGAGTACTGATACTAGGCCACGGAACAGCTAGGGTTCTCCAAAAAATATCAATTCTCTCAAGTGGAATGGCTATTTCTGCATTCATTAAAAGTGACTCATATAAATTACTGATATTAATGGGGAAAATAATTGATAGTTATAAATTTAATATACTTACTATGAATTCGAAAGTAAAGCAGCTCGTGAAAGCGTGATAGCCCATAAATTGACCGTAACTGATGACTACATTCTTCTGCGGTGATCGATAGTTGGAGTTCATCGAAAATGAGTTCCAAAGCATATTTGGAAACTTTATACCACAATTCTGAAAATAGTGGTATACTACATTTATGCATTTTCTCGTTTTTGCTTCTAATAAAAGTTTCTTTTATCGCAGTTTCTTGCGCAATGATAATCTTATCGATCGAACTCAACAATGTGCCTAAGTTGGAATGTGTGCTGCCCAAGTATAATTTCAACAACACGTGTTGACTCTCAACTCTGCATGTTGTTAGTAAAAAAGCAGTTGTTCTCGTTTTTGCTTCTATTAAAAGTTTTTTTGATGGTGGTATGGTTTTTGATCGTTTTGATATTTTTTTATGCTGGAAAAAAAAGATCAAAATGGAGCAGTTGGTTGCTTATAATAATCTTTTTGATCTTTTAGATGCTGAAAATTTTTGTTTGAGCAGTTGGTTTAAGCAGTTTGTTGAAACTGCTTATTATGAAATAAGCAGTTGGTTTAAGCAGTTTTTATGATAAGCAGTTTGTTGGTTTAAGCAGATCTGAAACTTGGTTTTTGTTAAAAAAACCGAGATACGGCGATGATGATTTAAAAAAAAACTTGAGTTTTGGCGTGGCATAACCAAATGGACGGTAAAGTGAGTTTTTTTTTTTTTTTTTTTTTTTTTTTTTCCACTTTGCAACCTTCAAATTTGCATCCAAAATGATAAAACGATAATAATATGAGCTTATTAAATATCTCGATATTTCTATTTGTCGTTTTATAAAAAACGTAACATATTTTTGCATGTAATATTGAAAAAGTGTAAAATTTATTACCTCTTGTGTGTAAAATGGTGAACTCGACATTGTTATAAACCCGTAATAGCACTTGTTCCTTTCTGAATGCAGTTTATAACTCAAAAGGGAATATTGAATAGTGACACTCGTACCATACTCAACAAAAACGTGTTTGGCAAACCGGGGAAAAAAAGGGGTAAAAACGTGAGGGAATCTTATAGTACAATCATATACACACAGAAATGACATTAAACTAAGAAGTTATACACAACATAAACTAAAAAAAAAGTTATACACAAAAAAAAGTGAAACAAAAAAAAAGTGAAAAAAGATTGTAGGAAATAACCTTCTTGATTGTGTGGATCTATTCGGGTGGTCTTGGATCTTGAAAGATCAAGAAACCCATTTGAGTTAGTTGGTAGAGAGAAGTTTTAGAGAGAGAGGGAACTATGTGAAAACCTGAATATTAGATTAATGTGACAAGAGTTCCACCCTTCCCTTGTGTGGGAAGGGTTATATATATAGTCCTAATATTTGTGCCCCTAGTGGGCTGTGGAGTGAGCTGACAGTGGGGAAAGCCCCGACCCACTCCACAAATATAGATACGACTAATACTATTAATACTAATACTAATAATACTAAGCTAATATATTTAAGCCTACGAGCTATATAAATGCTAATTAGATGCTCGGGGTGACCGAACCTTCATATGAATATTTATATTCCTAACAATCTCCCCCTAAGGGAGGTCACCCCGGAAATAATAACTTGAATTCTAGCATTTTGTCTTCTGAAGATGTCTTCATAGCTCGTAGTCTTTGATTCTTCAGTGTCTTGTATCTTTGTGCCTTTAGCAGTGATCTTTTGATGACCATTCTTTGTCTTTGGATGATTTTGAGTATTCTTCGAAACTATCATCCAACTTGAGTCTCCAAGTCATCTTTCAGCAGTATGTTTCCATGTGATGTGTGAATCTTTGAGCCGACATGCTCACACTATTTGGTGTCATGATCTTTAGCATCAGAGTTTGCAGAAGCCGTGTTAAAGGTCTTTTAGGTTGATCATGAGTTTGTTGAGTTGCAATGATGGTGTAGTGTGAACATGTGGTAGAGAATTGGCATCTTTTCTGCAACCAACTACCACAGCAACCAGCTACAGCATTCCTCAGCTACAATCGCCAGAAGTTCCTGCATACGAC
This sequence comes from Artemisia tridentata subsp. tridentata, assembly GCA_021014915.2. NCBI lineage: Eukaryota > Viridiplantae > Streptophyta > Magnoliopsida > Asterales > Asteraceae > Artemisia > Artemisia tridentata. The sequence goes on along the minus strand of CP139504.1, from coordinate 298,866,332 downwards.
AGTTAGCAATAAAACGTCCGATACTTACAGGTTCGGACTTCGAGATTGTTAACAGCATAGTGTGAAAACTCTCTCTAACCCTTACCAAGACCGTTCCTAATCGAAAACCCACAGAGGGCTTTTTAAGATCGAACCGTAGCACATCAACGATTAGGTGAGTCGTTGGAGATCACTCCACGACTGTAGACCGTTTGAAACCGCCGCGATCACTAAGCGTAATCCACAGGGAATTACCGAAGTGACCTGCTTTCAGGGCTGCTTGATGTTGACCCTGGCAGGAATTTCCATTCAATCATTGAGAATTACATTCGTAAATTCTCTCATAAATGTTCTGGCAGATTGCTAAGATCTGCGTAGGACTCATAAGTTTACAACTGGTGTCCTTAATGTTGAACACCCAGTGTAGAAATAATTCGTGTCCCTATGAGATCTTATTGTGCATCTCGTGGCTCTAGACTCTATAGTGCATTTTGATTTAGTGAGCGGAGGCTGGAGAGGACTGCCACCTATTCAATATCATCTAACTCGGAGTGAGAGAGACGATAGGAATGTATTGAACTCCGTGACAATTGAAACAAGAATCCTTTGAGGGACCTTGAGTGGCTAGGGAGGGTTGTGCAGCGTATCACTGGGTCCATGATACTTTGTCTTCAATGCCAGCAATCAACTAAGTGATTCTGACAGCATATGTATTGACCCGGTTTCTGCCTAAGTTGTAAGGAGGGCTATTTCTTTTCACCCTTTCTCTTTACAATTCTTTTTCATTCTTCAACCCCTTCAGTGCTTACCGAGACTTCATAACTAACACCTTGTTGGGTTTATTCCAGTGTTAGCTCCATTTCAGTCGGCACTATTCCCTCATTCACTTTTCTCCTTTTTAATCATACCTAAGGACTTCTACACTAACTAGTGGATTGTCCCTGGGTAGATCCCTCCGGCTCTGGCGGGATCGTGGGAACTTGAGCCTAACCTAACCATCCTTATAACTCCATACATTAATTAAAATGGTCGGTCTTTGGTATTCATCCACGATTGCCAAACCAAATCTTTGAAAAATCTCTCAACGTGTTCATGATTCTGAAACACATTTTTGCAAACACTTGAGAGTTTTATATTTTTCAAATGCTCCCCCTCAACATGTGCTCGGTTGATTGTTTTATAAATTTGCACATGTTAGGTAGAGCTCGCACTTTTTGAATTGATCAACTTTCAGTGAACATGACCGATTCGAGACACGCTTACATCACTAGTTAGACTAGCTTGAAATTATTACCCGGCCTGGTCAAGTCCATAGAAAGTTTCTCGAAACGGTACACTCTACTCAGACACATCCTTTTCGAGACACGCTTACATCACTGGTTAGACCAGCTTGAAATTATTACCCGGCCAGGATATGTCCTTTCGATCAATGACAGTATATGTTTCGTCAATTCATTTGTCAAGTCTGAGTCACGATCTCATGTTATGCCAAATCCTTTTTGTCAATTCGCTCCCCCTCAATATGTGCATCGATATACGAAAGAGTTGAGCACATATGGGAGAGCTTACATTTAAGTCCAAAACATCACATTTTCATCAGGTTTCATATTTAAATCACATTCTCTCCCCCGATCAAAAATTTCAAACCTTTTGAGATTTGTGATCCCAATTGATTTAAATAATTTAGAAAAACATGGGAGAAAATGTGGTCAGGTTTAACATGTTCTGATGATGAAACATACTTTGCTCCCTCTTAATCTAAGAGGGAGATTCACTGCTTATTTTGCACAAATTGATTATTATGACACAAATGATATTGACCTTTTTGCGCAGATGATGTAATCACCCACTTTTCTGAGTGAGTCAGTGGTCAACATCGATTATCCATCCACCAACAAATCTTCTCAAGTATTGTCGATCCCCACTTGACGAGATCTGAGTAAGTACTTCTTTGTTAAAATGATGGTGGTGGAGGTGAAGGTGTTGTTGTTGTTGTTGCTGCCGATGTTGTTGTCGTGGTGAATTTCGAGCCAATCAATAGAGTTTGAACGTCTGATCAAATGGTTAGAATGGGAACTGGCACATTCATTTTGGCTATGGAATCTGCATAAGAATATCAACACAGATATATATGCATGCAGATACCCTATTCCTTAATAGCTACCCTTCAGCAGCTTGCCACATTATAATACCAAGTTCATCTTATAATCAAACCCCAATCAGGAACTACGTCAAACCACTATCTAGCATGAAGAGCAAATAGCAATCATGAACATGGCAATTCACACGAATTTCAATATTCAATTCAGGATCTTAGGAACATGATTCTAACATAATAGCAATCTACCTAAGCGAATCCTGAGAATATACGCACAATATCAACAACAATTAAGCAGCAATCGACCAACAAAAGTCAAATAACATTTGAAACTCATTCAATTAGATCATACAAATGCCAGTGGAGTATTCAAAAACATCAAACACAACTGGTTTTCTAACTTCTTTTAGGTTTTGAGTCTTAAAGCATTTTGGGGATTATACGAGGATTCCAAAGTAACACAAATGAACCTTCTAGATACATAAAGCTAGGAAACTATAAGCAAATTGCACATAATGTCCTAAACTTTCTAGCAACTAACATACTTGGTCATTTGATATATTTAAGCAAGATCCTCTTCAACTAATTCCCCATTAACTACAAAACCATTTCTAACAAGTATGATTTAACCAATAAATCCGTTTGATGATATAAAATTTGAATTCACTCTCCCCCTCAATCAATGACCCGTATTCTAGTTGAACCTCAACTAAAATCACGCTTAACCCCACAACTCATCAAACAAGAACTGTCGTGAGGTTTTGTAGTCGTTGATTGAGTGACAAATTTTATGCATAATCCAAGTTTAAACAAATTTCATACAACACATATTCACCAAGTGTCTTACAAATAATTTTCAGAAGAATCATAGAATGAAAACTATTTGTATGCAAAGAAGACTTCTCTTCTTTTTCAAGAAATGATGCACTGAAACGTACATCAGATCGAAGAAACATGGATATAAAGTAATCCATGCCCAGGTGAACATCACCCAGTTGGAGGAACAGCCGTCTTTTTGGCGACGTGCTTTCCCCAGTTTGAAGCGCGGGTTGCTATCTAAAGTAATAGCAAGCCATTTAGACATGTTTTAGCAATCCATTTTAACTTCTGCTCGAGCTTCATTTAAAGACCCGTGCCATTATTGAATGACATTTCTAAGTCCGTAAATGTTATCGATAAACAGAAGACATGCCTAGGTGAAACTATTTTTGGTCTTTTCTAATTTTTTTAATTTTTATGGTTTTTCTGATTTTTTCGTTTCTCTATTTACAATTAGCAAGATTTCTATATATCTATTTACAGAATGGTATAAGATATGAAAAAGAATGTAAGAAGAAAAATATATACAAGGATACGAACCAGAAACCATTACTCCTCAGCATTCTGAATCTTCTTCGCATTCATCACTTGACTTGCTGAAGAGTAATGTGAGCACTTTCAATCAGGGAATGATTCTGGCTTTTCACTCTCCCCTAATTAGTGCACTCCCCCAATCTGACAACCTCTGACGATCACCCATAATAGGAAGAAGACTTTGGATGAACGCCCGAAATATGAAGAAGTCTTTTGATAACCAAATGCATGCCGTCTTTAATCTTCTAACACTCCCGTCCTAGAGTGACTCCGTCAAAAACCTTAGGCAACTTTTCGGTAGTTTAAGTTGAGCCTCAACTGAAATCTAGCTTAACCTCACAACTCATCAAACAAGAACTGTCATGAGGTTAAGTTAAACCACAAATTTAAGCCCAGAAACAACTTGATTTCAGCTTAACCTCACAACTCATCAAACAAGAACTGTCATGAGATTAGGTTAAAATCAAGTTGAACCAAACCTTAAACTACAGAACAACTTGACCCTAACTTAACTCCACAACTCATCAAACAAGAACTGTCATGGGATTAAGTTAAAAATCAAGTTGTAAGAAAAGAGCTCAACATTTTTTGACTGTGGAGAAGACTGTAGACTCGAGCTTCTTCAAGATTGCCCAATGTGGAGGAATAGAATACCAATCATCTTTATCTCACCAAATGCCTTCCAGTAACCTTACATGTAACCCATCAGCCCGCAGCATACACATGAGAAGATAACTCCCAACAGAGAATGTAGAGGAGACTAACGACTCGACCTTCTTCAGTCTTTAGTATAACACCAAAGTAACAAGTTGAACCACTGATCATCTATAGAATGTATCCATATTTGGATATTAAGCCCTGATCACGTGAACCTGTTGTGCGTCCTTGATGTACACATTCTCTCTCCCCTGATGGTTACGATTAATCAGCACATAACGTAGCAGTGAAACGATAATACCAAGGTAACAAGTTGAACCACTGATCATCTACAGTATTTATCCATTCTGGATATTAAGCCCTGATCACGTGAACCTGTTGTGCGTCCTTGGTGTACACATTTCTCTCCCCCATGATGGTTACGATTAATCGGAATCATCATCATGATGTGTACATGCAGCCTAATGAAGTGTACATGAAGCATTGACTAGAAACCCTTTGTTACTGATTGTACCAGCCCGTGAGACGATGTAGATTAACATTCCATGACCATGTTCTTCAACACCTTGATAGACAGAAGAAGTAGTGTTGGAGAACCATGGTTTGCACGACTCCTGAACTGACGTATTCAGGAGTCGTATGACCATTTCTCAATCATCAACCAACATGTAGATTAATATTCACCCTTTCCCCCCCTCAAAAATTGCATATGCCTGCCAACTGCAATTCTTGATGACTGAACTAGTGAATATGAATACCATCAACGGTAAGTAGCTCCACTTGACGGTTCTTGACGACTGACATGTTGTTTATTCACCCTTTCCCCCCCTCAAAAATTGCATATGCTTGTCAACTGCAATTTTTGGTTGAACAAGTGAATAAGAATATACTCCAATGTGCGCCGATCCACTTGAAGACTGAATAAGCACGGAAAGAGCATGAATCTTGTTGATGAGAATGGCCATAAATAAGAAGACTCCTCTTCTTTAGAAGATAAAGTGCACTCAAGCGTACACTTTTCTTTTCTTTGAAAAACGAGGCCTGAACTGATGTATTCAGACGTCATTATGTTGAAGAGCGAGGCCTGCACTGACTTGTACATACGTCATTTCTCTCTCTTTACTTCTTCTCTCATCTAACTCGTTACCAACCCCATTATCATTCTGTCGGCTTGATGTCGTGACCACTGATGGAGAAAACCCAATATGATGAACTTGATACTGAAGTAATATAACCCGAACTTGTGACTTAAACTTGTACTAATGCGTGACAAAGAACGGTGTAGAGACTTCGTGCAACATCGAATCCCTAAGTACTCTATACTCTTCAACCAACCAACCATCAAGTATAAGACGTACATCACCTCTTGGATATCCACAACTTCGTGTGACACTGAGCACTACAACGTGACTCCTTAAAGTGATAGTTATTTTGTAATAGGGAGAAAGAAAAAATAACTAGATATCCAAGTCCTTGTCATTGTATTGAAAGCTCGAACAAGGATCTCGAAGAATCTTCATCCAACCTCCCCGATATCTTCAGATACTAAGTACACGCACCCATGAAATTTCACTTCAGCCTCAAATAAATAATAATGAATTCACGCCGTAGTCACCTTGTGGTTAATGCCCAAATCTAGCCCTTTATGATGCTTTAACTGAACTTTGATAATGGTTTTAACCCGATCATGGTTAAGAGCGCATAGTCCATCATCACGGGATTTTACAAATCTATGATTCAAACCGAGAAATAAGCTCTTTCTCGGGATTTTACAAAATCAAGAAGAAACCGTGAGGCAGTAACAGATTGAATGTGGCATGACTGATTTAGATTTTGGTGAACATCAGTTTGGGTAAAGAATATCTTGTGAGGATTACAGATCACATCACAACTTTTAAAACCTTTGGCCAACTAACCAACCTTGTACACAGATTAGTGACCACTTGATGAAGGAAACCCGATATACCAATACTGAAAACTGAAGTAGAAGTCCCCAAATTTGTTACTTAAGCTTGCACTAATGTTGGAAGAACGGTGTAGAGAATTAATGTTCCAAGCAAATCTCTAAGTGCTCAATACCCAACCAAAGTATGAGACATTAACACCTCTTGCGATTATCGACAACGTCAATGACGTGTGACACTGAGTACTCCAATAACTCTTAAGTGATAGTTACCCCAACTGCTGGTAACTAGATAACCTAAGTCTTCAACTTAAATTTTGAGCACGAGCAAGTTATCATTGAAGGTCATGCATCCAACCAACCCCGACTTCAAGATAAAATAAGTAGACACCTTCGTGAAATTCAACATCAATCACAAATAAAGAATACCAGATTAACTTCGTGATCATCTTGTGCTGTTGACTAGCCAAAAAGAGAAGAAACATGCGCTAATTCTCATAAGTGCCCATGACTCATAGTCAGTCCTATCAGACAAAGCTGTCTGACCCAGCTACTTGGATATTGTCAGATTCAGTGCATGGAATAGTTGTCGTACTGTGTACAGGATTTTACAGTTCTTGAGATTTATTCGAGAAATAAATTCAAGAACAAACTGCACAACAGTAAGTAACAAACTGCTGAAATCGTAGGCAATTAGCTAAGACCTTAACCACTGAAACTGGAACCGCTAAATTTCACATCGCTGGAGATGGAACCACTAGGAAACTCGCGCTAATTCTCCCCCTCAAAAAGGGTATGTAATGACCTTTTTGCCAAAGTTAAGATTCTGTGATGATCGTGAATTCGACAGGCACAAAACATGGAAAGAGACAATCGAAACAACTGCAACTAAGAAGGTGATTCAGACTCTCTTGTAGTAACCCCTTGCTTTCGTCATCATCAATGGTTTAGTAGATTTACAATTCATTGAAGCTCGTAATATGCCAAAACCGCTTGATGAAATGCATATGACTTTATAGTGAGCAAAAGGTTAAAACATGTCTCCAAACAAAGCACCTCTTGTCTTTAAGCATGACTACCTCTTGAGAAGATCTTGAACAACAATTCCATTAGGAGCTTGAGAAACAACAATCACTTGATGAAGCATGATAAAGAACAAGTCCGCGACTTAAACTTGCAGTAAATTATGATTTAGAACCTATATTGAGCACAACAACGTAACTCCTTTAAATATAGGTAGTGATATATACCCAACCTTCCATCCTTAATTGTATATATCCACTTCATGAACATCCAAGTCTAATCACCTTAAATTGCAAATTGTGATTTAGAACCTATATTGAGCACAACAACGTAACTCCTTTAAACATAGGTAGTGATATATACCCAACCTTCCATCCTTTATTGTATATATCCACTTCTTGAACATCCAGGTCTAACCACCTTAAATACGCTCGAGCAAGGGTCAACAAACATCGTGCATCCATCCACCCCGAGATGTTTGTGACACTAAGTACACCAACCCGTGAATTAACAAACCAACCAAGTTACCATAATTTCCCAATTCCTGCTGATCTTGAAGCACAAACTTATCCCGAAAAATTAGTCACACCCCGTATGTTTCATTATTTCTAAACTGAAATCCAGCCTACTTGTCCAAAATTACTTTCACGGGATTTTACAGCTCTTGAGATTTAAACCGAGAAATCGAATCTTTCGCGGGATTTTCTAAAAACTACAAGAGAAACCGTGAAATCAACCAGAATACCCAAGAGTGAGGTGCAATACCAATCTTCGAAATTCAAGTCACAGAAGTCAAGTCACAACTTGATCAAATCGCAACAAGTCGAGCCACAGATTGACAAATTGCAACAAGTCAGATTGCAATCAACCAAGTCACAATAAGTCAAATCGCAAGTGTCAACTCGCAACGTCATATCGTAACTGGTTAAATCGCAATCCGTCAAGTCGCAACAAGTCAAAACGCAACTCGACAAATCACACTTAATCAAATTGCAATTAGTCAAATAACTCAAATCGTAAAGATCAAATTGCAGGCTCACTCACATCTCAGGTACCAATAGGACAACGCTGCCAAATCCACAAGTCTGTTCTCATGATGACATTTCATGTCAGACACCCGTGAAATTAATAACATAGTTATGTTGAACCCCAAATGTAACCATCAACTACTAACTGTACCAAAAATTTGAATTATCAAATATAAGCACAAAACCACATAAGTTATACAAATTTTCGGCCTAGTTAATTTCAGCCAAATGAAATACTCGGTCGGCCCATCTGTTCCAAAGTCCAAAGTTAGCAACACACCAGCCCAAGTCATATGATACTCGGTTCAACACATCATTTATAACCATCTTACCCTAATTAATCTCACATTATCTAACCCTAATTTTACCCATCCAATATCCGCAGCCACAAACCCCTTTCACATATCTCCTTTCTTCAAAATCAGTCAACCAAACCCTAATCCCATTTTAATCTGCCCCTCTCATCTCACATAGATCACGCAGCCAATACAACCACTCGACCCTTAATCATCAACCCAATAAACACATCAACCGACGAAATGCAATCAGACCATGGGCCTTCCATAAATCATCAGTTAACACGTAGAAAAGGGATACGATCTTCAAGATTTTGAAACAAGATCACGGGTAAGTTTTATGTTATCAGTTTATTTTCAGACCGATAATAATGACGGATGAAGCACAATTATTATTGTTCTTTCTTACTTTTTCGGAGAAAAAAAAACTGAAATTCTTTCCTTTTCATTGATAGTCAGTGATGGAGTGAAGATGAGATCAAGAGATTGTTATTGTAGGGACACTGAGATGATGTAGGTTAGATGTTGGTTTGGTTGTTGATATTGAAGAAAAAATAATTTTGATGATGTAATTAGAGACTGGATTTGATTGTAACTAGTTGATATTCGAATACCAAATTAACTTCGTGGTTGTATGACTGATTTTGTTGTAATTTTGTTGTTTGTTGTGTGAAGTTGTTGAGGTTTCTGTTATTGCAGCAAGGTTGTATGTTTGGTCTGGTAATGGTTATGAGTCAATTTGTCCTCCTTCATCTTCTTTCTTTATCTATGAATCGGTTTATTGGTCTGGTAGACAAACCGCATCCACGAACAGATAGACAAACCGAGTCCGCGATTTTGCAGACAAACCGAGTATACAATAAATACACAAACCGAGTTCATGGTAAAACAGACAAACCGAGTCTACTTTATGTACACAAACCGAGTTCGTGGTTAAGTGGACAAACCGAGTTCATGACAGTTTGGACAAACCGAGTTGGAAACAAATTGCAACTTTGACCGGTCAAAGCTGTCACTTTCGTACTTTTTGTCCCCATTATCCATTTTTGGTTAAAAACCAAATCACTTAGACAAACAGCAATATCACAGTTTTCCATTCAAGTACACCACAACTTTGACACAAACCGCATCCAAGAAAAAAAAAAACTTTCAACCCCATCAAACGCTAGGATGAACCCAGTTTTTAACGCCAAACATTCAATCCACAAATAAGCCGCAAACACAAAAGTGTTCATGAATATCGAAAGATCCGCAACCAAAACACAACATATAAACCACATCTCACACAAGTGACAAAAAAGTTCATGAATATCGAGAGATTACTTGTAACACATGAGGTTTTACCGAACAACATCAAATATAAACAAATCTTAAGTACCCACGAGTAAAGCCCAAGAAGTATTTGAGCACAGATTTGGACGCACACCTAACTTCAACAAATATTAAATACCCATACGTATAGACTAAAAAAAATGAAGCAACAATAAGAGTTAGGCATGAGATATTCATACAAACCAAGTGAAGCCCAACATACATGACATGTGATATGATGACCAGTAGCATCTGTTAAGGCCCAACACTGACGAATCAATTTTTTTTGAACAATATGAAATGATTCGACCAAAAGAAAATGCAAGCAGTTAGACACAAAAAATGTTCGAACCATACATAAAGAATAAATTAAGACCGACACACAATCAAACCGGATCTAACCATGGCTCTTGATACCAATTGTAGGAAATAACCTTCTTGATTGTGTGGATCTATTCGGGTGGTCTTGGATCTTGAAAGATCAAGAAACCCATTTGAGTTAGTTGGTAGAGAGAAGTTTTAGAGAGAGAGGGAACTATGTGAAAACCTGAATATTAGATTAATGTGACAAGAGTTCCACCCTTCCCTTGTGTGGGAAGGGTTATATATATAGTCCTAATATTTGTGCCCCTAGTGGGCTGTGGAGTGAGCTGACAGTGGGGAAAGCCCCGACCCACTCCACAAATATAGATACGACTAATACTATTAATACTAATACTAATAATACTAAGCTAATATATTTAAGCCTACGAGCTATATAAATGCTAATTAGATGCTCGGGGTGACCGAACCTTCATATAAATATTTATATTCCTAACAAAGATAGACAAAAAGTTTCCCAGGCATTAGATGTAAACAAAGAAGAAAGAGAAAAAAAATGACAAACACGGAACACGAGAAAAAACATAAGTACAAGCTATGATAGAGAGAGTTTTGTAGGGAGGGTCTCTATAACATGACCCTTAATTAAAGGGTGTGCATTAACGATGGATAGCGCATAGTATATTGTTTCTTTTTGTCTTTGTTGTTCCACTCTACTGTTGGTCAAAATGAGATGGGCCAGGAATGTAGTTTTTGTTCTATTTGGGTGATGTAACTTCGAGTCAGATCATATGTTATACTTGGGTTGTCTTTATTTTTTAGGCTTAGTTTTAGTTTTTTTTATGTAAGATATAGTGGTAGTTATCTGCAAAAGCTATCGTACTTTGATCTTGGAACGAATTTTTTAACTCGTCCAAATTGGGCTTACTTTTAAAGGATATATTTATAATTTTGTTATTATCCATGTTCTTTCCTTTCTACTTAAAATACACACTCAAGAATACAAAGTGCAATAACCATTTTCTTCATAATGTCATCCCTTACTTTGCCCTTCCCATTCCATCCCCTTCCATTCTTTAAAATTTAAACTCGAGAACAGAGTGTAAGAGAATAAAATGATATCGAGATTCTATTTTGTCATATTCTCATTTGGATAATGACATGTATTATTTTACCTTTTTGGATCTATTTATGTTTAAACTAGTTTTAATTATTCTGTACGTACAGAGCTCGTATAATAATATTATTTTAATTGTATTTGTTCGGATTTAAAAGTATGATCAAATTTTGCTTCTAATGTTATTGTTTGAGTAATTAAATTTGTTGTTTTAACAAAAGTAGAGTTCAGTTAATATAAGTGTAAGTTCAAAAAAAAAGTTAATATATGTGTTTATGTTATAGTTAATCTTGTGCATACACTTAATAATACGCAATGTGTACGTTTACGAAATATTTAGTATTACGGGGTGTTAATATATGCTATAATGAGTTATAACATCATTATATATGTTATAGCTTAGTGTAAAACATAAGATATAGTGTTATAGAAGGATTATTTATTGTGTGATCTTGATAAGTTATTAGTTACATGGTTATGTAAAGTTAATATATTTGTATACAGTAGTATATTCAATTGTTGTTCAAAAATTCTTTTAGGAAATTTAAAAGTTGAAACCAAATATTTCCTTAGGAAGTGACTATCAAAATTCTTTCCTTAAAAATTTGTAGAAAAATATATCATTTGTTTTTCTAAATACATCAACATCCAACCACATCTAGAGAGTCTGGTAAGGTATCCCCCAGTCCTTACAAACCTCAAACCGAAAAACAAATAATTAAGTAGCATAAATAATAATAGGGAGAATTACATGTGTATCCTTCTTGAAGTTTAATATTACGTAAATATCCTTCTCATTTACATAAATATCCTTCCCACTTTTATAATTACATCAATGTCCTTATCAAACTTTTGTAATTACATCAATATCTTCCCCGAACTTTTAAATTCTCATACATATCCAGAAATCAATTAAATTATAATTATATTGATTTTAAATTCAAAAACTATTATATATATCTTATTTATCGTTGATATTCATCATAATTATATTGTTCATATATATTTTTTTGCCTCGATTTGATGTAAAACATGATGACATAATTATAAAAGTTTGGATACATATATGAAAGAACCTATTGTTCATATTTATTTACTTGTTCATATATACTTTTTAGCCTCGAGTGATGAAAGAAAATGTTGATTCTGGGATGTATACGAGAATTTAAAAGTTTGAAAATGATATTGATGTAATTATAAAAGTTTGAGAAGGATATTGACGTAATTATAAAAGTGAGAAGGACATTGATGTAATATTAAACTTTAGTAAGGATATAGATGTAAGTGCCCCTAATCATAATTTGCCAAATAGTTAGGGGTGTTAAGGATTCATTAACAATATTGCTTCTACTATTTTGGAATAAACAGATAAGCAGTTTGGATCAAGCAACTATGATACTAATTATTCAAAAACCAAAACTGCTTAATTCTGTTAGAAAATCTGATGAGCAATTTGGATTAGCAATCCCTAACAGTCTCACAACTACTTACCCGCTGTATCAAAATGCCACGCAGATAGACAAACTAAAAACCAGTCCCAAACACCCCTTAAATTGTTAATTATCTGTTTCCAAGTATGGGAGTTAATTATAAGTGTCATCTGAGTATTGAATTTTCCAGTCACAAACGTAGTATTTAGATAATCCTTTAAGGAGTAATCTGATCATTTTGGGATGTAAACTCCTAGATGCCAAACACATGGAAGTTGTAGAAAATTAGAAGGGGTGGGGGGGGGGGGGTTGAATAGTTTTACAATTTAAAACTTCGTTTTAAAAATTTATAGATCGACTTATGTCAATCTAGTTTTGTCGTGTTTGATATTGATAGTAGTGAAAGCATATAAACTAAACTACGAGATAGAGTTAGAGAGACACAACCACAATACAAGTATTTATAGTGGTTCGGCTACAAGGACACATTCATTTCCCTACTCCATTCTCCGAGTACCAGGGCCGTCTCATGAATTTTGGTGGCCCTGTGCCATGACTATAATGAGGCCCCGCTAAATACCAAAAGTAAATGTATAAAAAAAATATCTATTGATGATAAGTAAAATGTATTACTAATTTTTCAAAAACATTGAAACTACGATACTAAAAGAAACGTTTAACCGAGTTACAAGCATCAAAAATTAACTATTTAATTAGTACTACGGTTCTACCTTATTTTAGGGAATACATATACCAAAACATAACATCTAATATTACATAGTTTGTGTTAGATCAAAGAAGTAAATAACCAATTTAACTAAAAAGTGGCTAAACTGTTAACAATTAAAGCTTGAAAAATTAAAGATTGTATTCTAAAAGGCAAAAATCTAATTAAGAAAATCAAAATAATAAGTTTGAGTCACTCATACCTGATGGATTAATAGAAAGGACGATAAATACGACACAACAAGAATATTGCCGCAAGACGATCGGATGATATTAAAAAAAGTATTGCCGCAAAAAGCCAAGACACTTTACCCGCCGAACAGTTTTTTTTAATTAACTAATGAGACTTTCGTACTTTCGTGTATATATATACATAATGTTAATACAAATATCGTCCTAAAAACGTTATTTATATTTTACGATCTTTGCTTAATTTTGTTAATGACAATCACAAAATCTATCTTTAAGCAAGGCATAAATATAAGATTAAGTCTTTTGAATTTATAGTAACAAGTCTTTTATAAACACATTTTACACATTACATACATTTTACATTTACATGTTTTACTTTTATTTCTTAAAATAGAAATATTAACACATGACATCATGGCATACCTCATTAGAAAATCTTTGGAAGATTTGAAATATTTTGGAAAGATTCTTAAGCAACAAAGTTGACTTTGGAAGATATGGAAAGATTTGTTGAAATCTTAGCTGTCCTGTACCCGCGGATCCAAACCAGTACAAGGGCGGATCCAAATTAAGGGATCCGCCAAATCCGCCAACTGTTTGATCAGTTTGCCTATAAATAGCAAGCTGATCATTCAGGCACATTATCACTCATATAGCTTAAAACATATATTCATTCATTTGTACATCACTAACCCATATCATTCATTCATTTCATTTTGATCTTACTTTTGTAGCAAAGAAGATCACGCATACAAGCTTCAACATACATACTGTTGCAAGTGTTATTAGTTAGATACTGTGTGATTTGTTAGTGTTCACACATCATTGTTATACTTTTTATTCAGTAGAGTTTGGTTAGTGTTTTAGTCCTTAAAACACAAAGAGTAACGGGAGTAGTTGTACCCTTGTTAAAGAACCAACGGGAGTGGTTGTACCTTTGTTAAAGAACCAACGGGAGTGGTTGTACCCTTGTAAAGAACCCGGTGTTTAGCTTAGTACCGGATAAAGAGTAAGCGACGTGTAAAGGTTTTCTCCGCCTAGAAGGGAGTTTGTTTCTTAGTGAAGAAAAACTCTCGAGTTAGAGGCTCGAGGAGTGGAGTAGGGCAAGGAAAAGAGTCCTTGTAGCCGAACCACTATAAATATCCGTGTTGTGTGGTTTGATCATTCCTTTCTTTACTTACTTAACTTATATTGCTTGTTTGTGTATATTTACTTTGAAATCACGATAAGTCACAAAGCAAATTAATCTTTTAAAAACGGTAAAACTATTCAACCCCCATTCTAGTTTTCCACACATAATATTGACCTATTGGGCCTTAGCCCTATTATTGGCCTACTCCATCTATGATACGAGTTAGTACCATTTATTCGGATAATAACAAAATAGTACATATACATATAACGAATTTTTTTTGGGTGGCCCCTCTTTGGTGGTGGCCCTGTGCCAGCGCACCTGTCGCACTCCCCAATATCCGGCCTTGCTGAGTACCCAACTCGAGAGTTCAGTAAACACTACACAAGACTAACTCCTTTTACCAGCGGAGAAGCCTTCACAACGTCGCTTACGCTTTATCCGGTGCAAAGCTAAATACCGAGCTATTCCACGAGGTAGAGCCAAACCTTCGTCGCCTACACTTTATCCGGTAAAAGGCTAGATACCGAGTCCTTAGCACGGCGGACCAAACCAACACAACTAAAGAAACCAACGTCATTTTTACACCTAACGACTCAACATATCTACAACACCCTTTGAGAAGAAGGAAGAACAAGATGCACTTCTGTGATCTTGGAAGAGAAGAATCCTAGCAACTCATATCACGAGCTTGCAAGTCTTCGAGAGGTCGTGATCTCACCTTTTAGAAAGAACCTAGAGAATCACAAAGAAAGACTACATAGAAAGATCCTTGGATCTGAGGTTAGAGAGTTTAGAACATAGAGAGAAAATATGTCTAAAAAGGGTGAGGGATAAGAGAGAAATGGCTCACTATTTATAGGAAAATGTGAGCACTGTTCACCTGGTTCCACCGGATCCCTTCCCCCAGGGATCCGGCCAGTGTAAACCCAGGGATCCGGCCATCTGGTATCAGCAGTTCAGATTTTGGGTTACATTTCCGGGTTTTGGGTTATGGGTTATGATCCATGGTTCATGTGATGTCATGCATGATGTAAAGGACATCTTGGGTCATGGGTTATGGACTTTGGGTTATGGGTTATGGACTTTGGGTCGTGGATCATGGGTTTTACCCATTATGAAGTCATGCATTATGTCATGCAATGGGTTATGGGTTATGGATCAAAGCTCCATGGGTTATGGGTTATGGACTTGGTTTTGGGTCATGGATAGTCCAAGTCTTTCCTAGTTTATTTTTACAAGTAACATGTATTTTATAAAATGTAAGTAACTAAGTTACTTAAGTGTTTTTATAAAATGGTTTTGGTTTTATGTAAACTTGTTAACTAAATATGTTTAAGGTTTATTTGTTTGATGAAATGAGTTAGTAAACGTTTGGCTCAAAGCATTACGTATTTTATATATCTCGTTAAAATGATTTTACGCTTGTTATCGACAAAACATTAGAAGGTCATAAAATATAAATAAACGTTTTTAAGGTTTATTTGTATTAACAATTTCCCCCTTTTTGTTGATGACAAAACATAAAATTATTTTAAGTAAAACGATAAAATTCGTAAGTTTTTGAATTTAAGTTTTTACTATTTTCTCCCCCTATTTGTCGAAACAAAAAGAGTGTCGAGAAGAAACTAACCTGAATGCAAGTTTTTAGAAAAAAATGAAAGAGAGGTGTAAAAGTGGAGTAAAGAGAGTAAGAAGTTCTTAGTTGCTCCCCCTTGTTGAGGGCGTCAAGTAATTAGAAAGACTAAGGCATGATCATTGCAATATTTTTGCTTGGACGAGAGCTCCCCCTTAATGAGGGCGTCAAGTACTCCATGTGTATTTTTGAAAATCTACAAAACAAATGTTAGAAAACAAGTATGTGTTGTCCCTTTGTTGAAAATAGAACTGCATAAGAAGTGATCCGCCTAGTATAAAATAAGGGATCCGGCTTACCTGCAACTTGTTACCAGCAGTAAAGAATAGAAAAATGTATGAAATCAAGTAATAATCACACCAAACATGTTCACATAAACACAAAGCACATAATCATGTAGATTCATTTAATAAAACAAGAGAAATGTTACAACAAATGATCAATTCTGTAAGAAATGATCTAACATGAAAATTCTTATTGACTAAAATTAGGCCTAAAACTAGAGGAGGGAGACCACTTATGCTTGCACTTCAAGGTTTTTAGGGAAGGTTAGGTTTGGTGACGTCTTCAAGACGTTCAAGTACGTGATGAAACATGAAACGCATTTCATTGCGTAATTCATGTACCACGGTTTGAGTATGGTGGAAATGGGTACAAGTCTCCTCATGACTTGGTTGGTAAGAGCCTAAGATAGAAGGTTCATTAGACATGTTTGAGGTGAAAGCACCTTGGTGGAAAGGTTGTGGATATACCACGGGTGTTGGTTGAGAAGTATGTGTGGGAGGAAGTGTGTCAATGTTTGGTTGAGGTGGTTGAGATGGTTGACATCTTTTCATAACCCAAAATGGGCCATTTGAGGGTAGAGGAGAGGAAGGCAAGTTTGCTATGGGTGGTGGTATGTTTATGTCAACATCTAGGTGGTTGGATGGTAGTTGAGTTGACATTTTTTCAATAGATGAGAATTTGGGCAAGGGTGGTGGATTGAAGGTTTTAGGAGGTAAGTCCTCCAATGAGTTCAATAATAGGTGAGGGGATGTAGGAGGTGTGGTAAAAGAAAGGAGTTGAGGTTGAAAAGGTGAGGCTTGTATGGGTTGAGTTGAGATAGGTGTTGGTTCAAGAGGAGTAGGTTGTGGTGAGTTTTTTTTGGTAGAAGCAAGTTGTGGTGGATTTGGCTTATTAGAAAGAGGGGTTTGCATGTAGTTTGAGAGAGGTGTTCTAGTAGAGGGTGTCTTGATGGGTGAGGTTTCCGTTGAGGATATCTTATACACAATACGTGCGGTTTTTCTTGGAGGGCTTCTAGTAGATGATCTTACACTTGGTGCTTTAGTCATGTTTTGAGGTAAGTTTAGAAGGTGAGTTTACAGTAGAAGAAGGTTTGTTTAGGTGTGGTTTAGAAGCACAAACACAAGTGATTTAAATAGTGAAGGATCAAGTGTAGTAATTAAATCCTAAGCCACTAAAATCCTTTGAATTGCAATGATATGCATGCACCAAGGTCAACTGTAATGATACAATCTTCTATGAGATATATTAAAAGCAATGTGGAGTGTTTAAATGGATAAAGTTGAGTTTTGGAAGGTTTTAAGTGATCAAACCTGTGTCTGTTTGCCCGGATCCAGCGGATCCTTTTCAACAAGGATCCGGCTAGCTTTAGCTGAGGGATCCGGCTAACAGATCAGGTGTGATGAAAAAATGATTATGATTTAGCTATAGCAGCCCTATGTTTCCTGGTGTAATAAGTGTGAGAAGGTATCTTAAATGAGAAAATCCTGAGTGGTTTAAGACTAATGATGAGGGGTTGCCATTAATGGTCTTTAGAGAAGAGAAAGAGATCTAAAGGAGACCAGTATGTGAATATGGGTTAAGATAATCATATCACTAAGTGTTAATTGTTTGTAGGCTTCAGGGAGAGGTGGTATAAAAAATTTAAAAATTCTTTAAAAATCATAAGAATTAAAAGATTGGGTTTAGAGCATTTTGAGGTAGAAATGATGGAAATAAATTTGTGAAAAATTCATTTATTGTGTTGGTAAGTGAATTATGTTTAGACTTTAGAGAAAGGTGATGCAAGAAGTGGAACAGGAAAATGTTGGTTATCTTGGAGATGATAAATCATAGACATCTCGGAAGAAACTTAAGTTTTTCCTAAGAAATCAAAAGAGCTACTAACCTCAAGATCAGCTCAAATGTGACTAATAGGTGATGGATAACTAGTGTACTAAGGTTAGAAAGGTTGAGGGTGATGAGAGGTGGTATAAAAGTTTTTCTGTTTGGCTAGATCTGCCGGTTCTTTTTCAAAAGGGATCCGGACAGTTATAAATAAGGGATCCGGCTTCTGAGACTAATTACTACATAGTGGACTTGTAGAATATTGCTCACATGTCTAATATAATATTTAAAAAGTAAGGCAACACTTATACGAAGATACACATCTAATATAGCAAGCTAATCACTTAAGAGACACAGACATGGATGCATGGAGAAGTTTCTCAGACTTCAAGCATTTCAAAAGGTTTTTAGACAATAGAAAAAGTATACAGAAAATATAAATTTTAAAACAGAATACAGATATAGCAAATAATATGACACAATCATGTTTGACCAATTCACTAACTTTCATAACCATTCTCTTCACTTGTTTTACTTTATTCCCCATCCTCGCTTGCTGAATCATCAGAAGGTTCATGGTAGATGGATGACTCGAGAATGAGAAACGATGTTAAATGTGACTCATTTATTGGTTCAATTAATCTATAGAAAAGGGTATATTGAGGATCTTGAAGGTACGGGTGAACGTTCATGAAGTGACAATAGAGACGAGTTAGGAACATCCCATAGGGTATTAGTTTGTTTCTTTTATCCTTGAGATGTGTGATTCGCTTAGCAAAGAAATAAGCGAGATTGTATGGTTGATGATTTAAAATGCAATAAAGTATGTGAGCACAACAGGCAGGTAGATACTCACAATCTTTAGTTAGGCTTTGAACATTTTCTCGTAGGATAACTGCCATGGGTTGTAAAAAGTATCGAAGTTTGTTGAATCTAACACTCCTGCTAGATCTTTGAGCCTATGTGGATCGGTAGGATGCCTATGTAATCACAAGCACACTACAAGAGAACCTCTGATTATGGACAAGAAAAGAAAAGAGCTAATGCTATGATCCTCTATGGATCGTATATTGAACTAAAAGATGATTTTATTGAAGATTGTTAAGTTACAAAAGATATCAAAACTCATAGACGGGGTGTTCCTTTTATAATCACAAGGAACCCTAACCCTAACCCGTCCTACAAGAATACGTGTAAAGAGATAAACATGATCTCTTCTATAAATAAACTTACTAAACTTACGGATAACTAACAATAATATCCGCAGCAACAAACACTATCAGCAGAAACAAAATATAACTATCAGCAGCAATGAGCTTCGGCAGGAACCAACACTATCGGCAGGAACCAACTTTCACTATCGGCAGCAACAAGAAATATCTTATTTCCAGAATTCCCAACAATCCTCCCCTAATCTTGAGGAAATAGTGTATTTCCGAAAAGATTCCCTAGGTTAGCACTCTATTCTGAAATAACTTGGAAGTCCATAGGGAGAGGATTAGACCAGCAGCAGTATCAGTAAGTAACCAGCAGCAACACTTGAAACTTCCAGCAGCAACTTCGATAGTTCAGCAGCAATAGGAAAGCATCCTCAAAAGAAGATCTAAGCTGGTCACCATGTCATCCTTGATCTTGACTGCTACTATGACAATATGTACATCAAATCACTTAAGTTTCATACTATTCTCATCACATCCAGGTGTGTTAACTCCTGTGAGAGGTGAATCATTGAAAATTAATGGATTTGATGTCTCTTTACCAATAGCCATCACTACTGGAGTAGCCAATGTTTAGGTGTGTAAGACCATGGTACATTGATAACCATCTGATTTTGAGTAAACCAGCAACTGTAAACGGATTTGAGTTGTCTTTACCTGTAGCCGTTTGCTCAGGACTAGTCAATTCTTTGGTTTCAACTGAACCTTGGTGAATTGAATACCAAATATGGATACCAAATGTCTTTACCACAAACCATACTTTTGTGGACTAGCCAATCCTTTGGATCCCATAAAGGGTTACATCCATGGTGAATTGAGAACCATTTTCAACTCTCAGAACTGAATCATGGGTGAGTTGAAGTACCCTATAGCTTTAAGCAAGCTATTACAGCTATCAACGGATTTGATAATCACACCAGAGCCGTACCCTCATGGTGAGTCAACTCTTTCTTGTCTGCAAGACATGGTGAGTTGAATACCATTTAATGTGAAGGTGTAAACACCAACACTGTACCTGCAAGGTGTTGCTCAAAACCACTTATTAGCACACAAAATATAATTTTTTTTTGAACTAAAAGAAATCAGAAACACACCAAAAGAAAAAGAAAGAAAATAAGAAAAGATAGAAAGATGTACAACAACAACAAGAAAAATCCTCCCCTTAAGCTTCAACCTCCCCTTAATCTCAGCACCTAAGGATTGAGCATTCCAATATGAACCACCAGATAGTTGAACCTTGGACCATCAAATGCTTTAGTCAACAGGTCAGCCACATTCTCATCAGAGTCGATCTTAAGCACTTGAATAAGATGCTTCTCATAAGCATCCCTTATGAAATGATGCCTAATCTCGATATGCTTTGTTCTTTGATGAAACACTGGATTTTTAACAATACAGATAGTACTTTGGTTGTCAATGAAAATTCTAGTGTTCATGAAGTTGAACCCATAATCCAATAATTGATTTTGTAACCAAAGAACCTGTCCACAGCAGCTAGCAGCAGCAACATACTCTGCCTCAGTAGAAGATGTAGCTACAATAGTCTGCTTCTTGCATTGCCAAGAAACCAACCTTCTTCCCAAAAACTGGCAACCTCCTGTAGTAGATTTTCTATCAAAATTTGCTCCAGCATAGTCACTATCACTATAAGCTTCTAGCACAAAAGAAGAATCCTTTGGGTACCAAAGTCCCAGCTTAGGCTGTCCTTTTAAATACTTGAAGATTCTCTTAACAGCATTTAGATGGGAAGTCAAAGGTGTAACCTGATGTCTAGCACAAGCACAGACTGCAAACATGATATCAGGCCTGGAAGCTGTCAAATACATCAAAGAACCTATCATAGATCTGTATAAGTGAACATTTACAGCATCATCAGGTTCATGATTAGATTTAGGCTTTGGAGCTTCAAAAGGTGTTGTAGCAGTCCTTACATTGTCCAAGTCAAACTTCTTAAGTATGTCATGAACATACTTTTCTTGATTAATGAAGATACCATCTGGTCTCTGTTGAACCTGTAAGCCCAAGAAGAATGTCATCTGCCCCATAGCACTCATTTCAAATTCACTTTTCATCAAGTCCTCAAAATCCTTACACCAGGCTTCATTAGTGGAACCAAAAATAATATCATCTACATACACTTGTACCAAGATGATATCTTTAAAATTCTTCCTAATGAAAAGTGTTTTATCTATGGTTCCCCTTCTGTATCCATGTTTAAGTAGAAAAGCAGACAATCTGGCATACCATGCTCTTGGTGCTTGATGAAGTCCATAGAGTGCTTTCACCACTTTATAAACCAAATCAGGATGTTGTGGATCCACAAACCCTTGTGGTTGAGTAACATACACTTCCTCTTCAATACTCCCATACAGAAAAGCACTCTTTACATCCATCTGATAAACCACAAATCCCATAAATGAAGCAAAAGCCAAAAACAGTCGAATAGCTTCAACTCTTGCAACTGGTGCAAACACTTCATCATAGTCAATACCCTCTTCTTGTCTATGTCCCTGAGCTACCAATCTAGCTTTATTTCGAACCACAATTCCCCTAGCATCCCGTTTATTCTTAAGTATCCATTTAGTTCCAATTGCATGTTTTCCTTCAGGCAATGGTACTAATATCAATACCTTCTGATTCTTGAACTGCTGCATTTCCTCTTGCATAGCCTCAACCCAATCAGAATTGTCAAGGGCTTGAGCTACACTACTAGGTTCAGTTTGAGATAAAAAGCAAGCATAGAGACAATGAAGATAGTCAGTGTGATTGCTTCTTAACTGTTCTTGAATGTAACTTAGAAAAGCAGATTCTCCAAACTTGGATTGATTCAACCTTCTTCTTGTTTGAACAGGAGAATTTAGATCACCAAGAATCAAAGATTGAGGATGTACTGTGTTAATCCTCTTGGTAACAACAAGATCTACCTCATAAGTTGTGGCTTGATTAGAAATAGAGGGATTTGCTTCACCATCATAAGAGGAGTGAGTGAAAATTCCAGATCTTGATTGATGATGAGGATCACTCAGCTTAGTTGCTGAAGAAAGTGAATTTCCGAGATCAGATGGACTTGGGAATCTAGTTGGAGGCTCACTAAATCCCAACAAATCAGAAGATAGAGGAGACAAAGAAGCAGCAGGATCAGTGACCTCGGCAGGAACAGCAGATGTATCAGCAGTAACAGGTGAACTATCAGCAGAATTGACATCAGCAGGAACAGGAATCCCATCAGCAAAAGCCATTTCTCTTCTTACTTCAGCTTCAGCATTTCTCAATAACTCCACTGTTTCTTGTGAAAACCCAGAACCAAACTTTTCAGCAGCTCTCTTGGCTAGATATTCTTGTCTTTGAAGCCTAGCAAGATCTTCTGCAAAACTTGAATTATCTTCAGTCTTATCAGAAGAGTCCTTGAGTTCTGTACCTGAAAAGTGGTTAGAGGGAAAAGAAGGAACAACTATTGGTCGTTCATCACACTCTGAATCAGACTCATCATCTGAGGAACCTGCATTGTTAGATGAATAAACATTTGGACCTACAGATTGATTAGCTTTATATCTAGAATAACCCAAAGAATCAGTTAAATAATCTAGGTCAAAATACCATTCATGACCTGCACCTTGTAAATTGGGTTTGTCTTCTAGAAACCTTAAATTAAGAGTTTCTTCTATCCTCTTAGCAGATAAGTTATAAACCCTATAGGCCTTACTATGAGCAGAATATCCAACTATGAACCCCTCATCTGCCTTCTCTTCAAACTTACCTAGGTGATCACTTGTGTTCAAGATAGTTACATGACATCCAAAAGGCTTAAGGTAACTTATGTTGGGAACCTTTCCAGACAAAAGCTCATAAGGAGTTTTGTTGTGGGGATTAGTAATAGATACCCTATTCAGCACATAGCAAGCAGTGCTTACTGCTTCAGTCCAAAACATGGTAGGCAACTTAGAGTCAGCTAGCATAGATCTAGCTGCTTCTATAAGAGTCCTATTTTTCCTTTCTGCAACCCCATTTTGTTGTGGGGTTCTGGCACTACTATAATCCCTTTTAATCCCCTTATTCCCACAAAATTCAATTAAACTAGAGTTCTTAAACTCAGTTCCATTATCACACCTTATAGCCTTAACTTTTCTATTTAGCTGATTTTCTATTAAGGTAATAAAATCCCTAAGTACATAATAGGTTTCATTTTTAGTACCTAAAAAGAAAGTCCAAGAAAACCTGCTAAACTCATCAGTAATCACCAAACAATAATTCTTATGGTCTCTACTTCTGATAGAAGTTGGACCAAAAAGATCCATATGAAGCAGTTGCAGAGGCTCAGAGATGGTGCTCACAGCAGTAATGGCCTTGTATGATGCCCTGTGTTGCTTCCCTTTATTGCAGGCAACACAATTGTGTTCATTTGTGAAGGTCTTGAAAGGGAGTCCATGCACTAAGCCATTCTTTGCCAGCTTGTTGATTGTCTTGAAATTCACATGTGCCATCCTTCTGTGCCATTTGTTTGCTTCATCCACAGAAGCCTTTGCCACCATACAAGCAAGATTACCCTCAGGGTTAACATCATTCAGATTGAAGCAATACAGGTTATGAGTCCTTGGAACTTTGAGCACTATCTCACTATCATCAGGCATCTTGAAGTCCTTGGAGAGCACAAGACAGTCAGTCTCAGTGAAGAGAACTCCATTCTTCTTATCACATATTTGTGAAACAGAAAACAAATTGAAGTTCCTGAGTTCCTTCACATATAGAACATTCTCAAAGTCCAGTTTAGGAGTCTTAATGGTTCCTTTCCCTGTAATCTTTCCATCACCTCCTCCAAATGTCACTATTCCTCCATAAAAGGGTACAAAGTTATGCAACCTTTCCAAATTCCCTGTCATACTCCTCGAACAACCACTGTCAACAATACCTACTTCTTTACTCTTAAAAGGAATTTCCTACAGAACAAAATAACATACAACAATGTTAGATACATGGGAGGCCCAAGTCATTACTGACTTGGGTCTGCCTTGTGGATCAATAAAAATTAAACCATGGTGATTGATGAGATCCACCATTGTTCTTGGACCCCTTTCTCATATATCTGTTATTGTTTCTCCAAGAACAACCTGCTGAGGACTTAACAGCAGTTCCCCATCTTGCCTTTCCCATATTAAAGGTGTCGAAATAAACAGGCCACATATTATTCTGAAAGTAAGTACTGGTAGGTCTGTAGTAAGGTCTAGAACCATTGCTTCTCCAATCAGCAGGAATGGACTTATCAGCAGGAACTGACTTGTCAGAAGCAACAGAAACTCTACTAGAGTTTATTTTTGCTGATTGAGGAATATATGGAGGAATTGCACTAACATTGTTCCATACAGACCTATTTTGACATGCATATTTACCCATCTGTTTTTCATAATAGTCACAATCTTTAATAAGATGATCATAACTACGACACACAAAGCAAGATTTCTTTCTAGGGGCCTTATTCTTAACATTCTTTTTCTTATTGCAATCAGAAGAATTCAAACCAACACAATTAAAATCATCCTTAACCAAAGTAAAATTACAACCAGAACTGTTTGAAACAAAACCAAAACAAGAAACATTATTGTTTTTAACACTATCAAAAGAAACATCTTCAACTCTTTGGGATTCATCAGTTGCCTCTTTTGACTTTATTGATGCAGACTTCTCACTTGATCCACATGTGGCATAGTCATCAGTCTTGATTTCTTCAGATTTGTCACTGTTAGAACAAGAGACAAATTCGTTAGAGTCACAATCAAGATCAGGCAAGTTCTTTGCCTTTTTGCCATAAGTCATTTGTGAATCATCAAAGTCAAGGTCAAGGGCTGTGTTGATAGGGACAGGCTTAAAAACACCTCTTATAGGTGGAGGAACTGCATTCATTCCTCCTTCCTTAACAAACTTAACAGGTTTTTGATAATCTTCCTTAGGAGTAGGGTCAAATATCCTAGGATTATATTCCCCAACATCATATCCCAACCCTTTCTTACGCCAACCAGACTGAGTACCATAGTTAACAAGATATTTTTCTGATTGTTGCCATGAGTTTATCCTAGCCACTTCACTATCCAGTTTAGCCTTTAAATCCTGATTTTCTAATTTGATCTTAGCAACTTGAGATTCAGAATATTTAAGACAGTTTTTGGAGTTCTCTAAATCTCTTTCCAAAACCCTTATTTTTTGTTCATATGCAATCTGATTAGCTTCATGCCAAGCTTTTTGTTTCTCCACAGTTTTAAGAGCCTTTTTATAAGCTTGAATATCTACAAATAATTTATTATATTCAGGCTCCATTTCATCAAATTCCCTTTTTAACTCATTATATTTATTTTCACTATCCTTTTGCAATTTATTATATTTAATTTCACAATCAAAAGGACATTTTAGTACCTGAGTTGGATAACCCATCAAACCAAATTCTCCAGCCACATGTGTCTCAGCTCCATTTCCAGCAATCATCCCATAGATCCGTGAAGCTCCAGTCACCTCATGTTGTTCCCAATCCAGCATTGCATCCACAGACACTAGAGCTTTATCTTCCTCTGGTTCCAATTCTTTCATTCTGAATGCCGAATACCTTGATCTATCATCAACTTTCTTGTCTTGGCATTCTCTGGCAAAGTGTCCTATCTGACCACACTTGAAGCACTTTACCTTCCTCCTGTCAAACCTTGCACCTTCCCTTCCATTGAGATTAAGCTTCCTTCCAGACTGCTGCTCAAACCTGTTAACCTTTAATGACAGCATAGCCAACTGCCATTTGATATCCATCTCCTCCAAGTCAAATTGATCAATTTGATCAAAATCATCATACATCAACTGCTGTTGTGGAGTACTTTCAGCAACAAATGAATGAAGAATTTCCTCAACAACATTGTCGTTCCTTGATTGAGATCTTGATGCTGCGGGAGAATAGGAAACAGATGAAGGTGAGGGATTTGGGCTATCACCATGAGAGACCTTATTAGCACTTGGAGCACTAACAAATGCAGTATGAGTAGGTGTATGAGATGAATAAGTAGAAACCCCTTTGATGTCAATCTCTAGGGTCTTGAGCTTGTTGTACAGATCATCAAAGCTTAAGTAGTCCAATCCTCCTTTGGCTTTCAGGGTTATAGAAACTTGAGACCAGGATGAAGGTAAAGCCCTCAGAAACTTTGTGTTGCAGTCTTCATTGTCTGGTCGAGCCTGCAACTGATTAAGTTGGCTGAGGATTTTGTGAAATCGATCATACCCTTTGTGAATACCTTCTTCCTCAGAGATCTTAAACTCCTGAAATTCCTGTTTAAGCATTGATTTCCTCATCTTTTTGGACTCCTCATTCCCACCGAATCTAGCTTTTACAGTAAGCCAGATTTCTCTGGCATCATCCAGGTGATGAAAATCTCCCATGTGATCCTCTGGGAGTGCCTAAAGCAAGAGAGTTCTTGCTTTAGTTTCCCTTTGCACAGCCAGCTGCTCCTCAACTGTTGCAGGAGCGAGAATGATGATTCCCCCATTCTTATCTCTTCCAATCCTCTTTTTGCTATTCCCCTTGAGGATAACATTCCAAAGATGGTGATCACTGTTGGAGATCCAATACTCCATCTTCATCGCCCAGACTTCATACTCCTCCTTCTTAAGATATGGGAACTTAGCATTACTGTTGGACACAGTGGTTGTAACAATTTGTTGTTGAACTTTTGTAGGTTCAGGTTCTTCATTGTTAATGGCAGCGAATTCAGGGTTTTCAAAATCAGGGTTTTCAAATCCAGGGTTTTCATCGCCCATTGTGAAAGGGTTTAGAGAGATTGTTTTGAGAACTTTTGTTTCCTGATCAGAGATCCTTACGAGGCTCTGATACCACTTGTTGAATCTAACACTCCTGCTAGATCTTTGAGCCTATGTGGATCGGTAGGATGCCTATGTAATCACAAGCACACTACAAGAGAACCTCTGATTATGAACAAGAAAAGAAAAGAACTAATGCTATGATCCTCTATGGATCGTATATTGAACTAAAAGATGATTTTATTGAAGATTGTTAAGTTACAAAAGATATCAAAACTCATAGACGGGGTGTTCCTTTTATAATCACAAGGAACCCTAACCCTAACCCGTCCTACAAGAATACGTGTAAAGAGATAAACATGATCTCTTCTATAAATAAACTTACTAAACTTACGGATAACTAACAATAATATCCGCAGCAACAAACACTATCAGCAGAAACAAAATATAACTATCAGCAACAATGAGCTTCGGCAGGAACCAACACTATCGGCAGGAACCAACTTTCACTATCGGCAGCAACAAGAAATATCTTATTTCCAGAATTCCCAACAAAGTTCAATCATATAAATTCTGTTAGGATGTCGTGTTGAATCGCAGAGAAGGCTGGTCAATTCTCTAGGGGAGGGAATGTATGTAGGATATGGACCATGTTCGTCTTGTTTAAGAGAATCAAGAGCAAACTTTTCCGTATAGGCATATTGCCCATGGTTTGGAAGTCTGAGGACTTGAGCGAATTGTTCAAGAGGTAAGAGAAATTTGTAGTTTTGTATGCAAAACCAAAGGGAGAGAGATTGATCTTCGTCACGTGTGAGATCTGTTAGCATTACTTTTAGTAGAAAGTAATAGAAGTGTTGGTCATTCTATATTTAGGAACTGTGTAACGTTTATATGTAATATGTAAGAGTCTAGTAACGGGCTATAGGAAGTAATCTAATAGACTACTAGTTTATTCCAAATAGGTTAAGTCTTATGTAGTCAAGCTCAAGTGAAACAAAGCCCAATCCAAGCCCACATAGGCGTTGGAGGCTATATGTAAGCAAACAAGTCTCACTTATTTGTGTGCTTGTGTGTGTTTCTAGTGTGTGATAATACAAAGACCCTTTCCATCTCTCTCTTTCTCTCCATCTCCATCACCGCCACTCTCATCACCACCACCACCATGAACACCATCAAGTCACCATGTTTATGTGTAGTTTGTTGATTAGAATGGGAGCCTACAATTGGCATCAGAGCCACATGATAGTTATTGGTTAGATTTATAGGTTTGTTAGTTTCTATTTGGCAGTTTTCGAAAAGGTAGTACAACGCAAGTTTTTGAAAAAACTATCTAAGTCTTAAATCTTAGAACTAGTGGTTAGATTAGTTAAAGGTTTGAACTTTCGAGTAGTTTTAGTAGTTACCTAGCTATTTATCTAAGAAAACCCCAAAAAGATTCACAAAAGAAGTTGTTTTTAGGAATTATTTGAAAGTTACTGTAGCATAAAAGTTTTCAAAAAATTGCAATCTTCAAAAGTTTTCGAAAAATTCGAGTTTTCTCGAAATTTAGGTGGCAGTACTTTTTAGTTGGAGTTCCACTACCTGGCTAATGTGGCATTTCGAATACTTTTGGTTTCGAGTAATTTTGGTTTCGAATACTTTTGGCGTTTCGAGTAATTCTGGTTTCGAGTAATCCTACATGGCAGTTTCGAGTACTTTAGTTAGTTGAGATTCCACTACTTAGGTGACGTGACATTTCGAGTAAAAGTTCAGAGTTTCGAGAAATTGAGGTTTCTAGAAATTGAGGTTTCGAGTAAAATTAGAGAAGTTTCTATAAAAAAAACCCGTATTTTTAGGCAAGAACCTTTTCAACCTGAAAATTAGAGTTTCGAGAACTTTTCACCATCATTAGATACCTTTCTATTAACTTAGAACGTTTCGAGAAATTCACTCTTCGAGAACTTTGCACTTCGAGAACTATTGGGATTTCGAGTAATTATTGGACTTTTGTGGAAAAGAAACCTAACAACCTAAAAGCAAAAATTTTGAATAAACTTAAACACATTCTAAGAAACTTTAACCAATTTAAAGTTGAGTAAAAGTTTTCGAGAACCGTTATCCTTCGAGAAATTTTTGTAAAATCGATAACACATCATCAATCCAAAATCAACCTACACAATGTCAACTCAACAAGATATTTACGCAGCGGGTAATGAAAACCGTTCTCCTATGCTTGAGAAAGGTGGGTATCTTCAATGGCAAAGTCGAATGCTTCGCTATCTAAAAACCATGCCTAATGGAAAACTCATGATCAAATCCATTATGGAAGGACCTTTTAAGCCTCGACAAATCCAAGACCCCGGAGATCCTAACCTTACACCACCAGTTTTACCTCACCTTCGTGATCAAACAGAAGCAAAATACAGTGAGGATGACAAACTTCAAATTGAAGCTGATGATCTTGCTATGCACTTAATCCAACTAGGATTGTCACAAGAGATATTTGCTGCGGTAGATAGCTGTGAAGGTGCTAATGCAATGTGGGAAAGAGTTCGAAGATTATGTCATGGAACTGAAATTGGTAAGCAGGACATGGAGAATAAACTGTTGACAGAGTTTGAGAAATTCACATCTACACGAGGAGAGACCATTGAATCTTACTATCATCGCTACTGTACTCTTATGAACGAGCTTACAAGAAACAAGTTGACTCCTTCAGTGATAGTTAGCAACATCAAGTTCCTTAAGAACCTTCAAGAAGAATGGGGACGATATGTCACTATAGTTAATCAAACCAAGGACTTGCATGCTGTGAACTTTTATCAACTTTATGATTTCTTAAAGCGAAACCAAGCTGAAGCAGATGAAGTAAAGAAAGAGAAGATGTTGAAGAATCACGATCCACTAGCATTGATTGCTAATGCACCAACACCCATACTTACTTATAACACACATCAACCTTCGTCTTCCAATATCAACTTCATGCAACAAACAATTCTTCAAAACCACATTCCATAACTCATTCCACAACAACCGATACAACATTAACAAGTTGCAGACAACACAACACTTGATTGTGATGAAGGTACAAAGGCCTTGACAGAAGCTTTTGCCATGCTATCCAAAGCATTCAACGTTCGCTACAACAAACCAACTAACAACAACCAAAGGATATCATCAAATACTCGTAACAGGCAAATTGTACAACCAGGTATGAATATGGGTCAAGAAGGACACTTGGTTGCAGGTAATGGTAACCAACAAGGATATGCTCAGGGTATGCAGATGGGAAATCCAAGGTAAAATGCGGGTCAGTATGTTGGGAATCAGAGGAATCAAAATATGGGAAATCAGAATGGGAATGTTGCAGCTCACGTAGTTGGGAATATGGGAAATGCTAATCAGGGAAATCAGATTCGGTGTTATAACTGTAAGGGTATCGGACATTATGCTAGGAATTGCACTGTTGGAACAATCAGAAAGGATGCTAGATACTTCTAGGAAGCTTTGCTATTGGCTCAGAAAGAAGAAGTGGGGATACAACTCACTGCTGAAGAACATGATTATTTGGCGCTAGCTGACTGTGATGAGGATACAGAAGAAGTTAATGCAAACTGCATCTTCATGGCAAACCTTCAAGTTTCATCATATGACAATGAGGCAGTCACACCTCCCGTCTATGACTCAGATGGACTTTCAGAGGTACGTAACTATACCACATGTTATGATAATGATATATATGATATGTATACTCATGAGACACCGCATTCTGCGACTACAGAATCCGTTATGAACACATATGTGGAGGAGGAGATTGATAGCAATATTAATTCTAGCACTCCAGATATGGATTCGAATGGAGTCTCAGAAACCCAGAATGTAGTGAATGATGAGCAAACTCGTGCTTACTTTGAATCATTAATTCATACATGTAGACTAGAGATTGAGAAAGTTAAATTGAACAATCGCGAATGTCAAATTAACTAATGAGATTGAGAGACATAAGGCCAAAGAAATTCTTTACAAAGATAGCATGAAAGAATTTGAAAAATTTTACAATGACTATTTCTCTCAAAATAGAGATCTTCACAAACGAACCGTCAAATGGGCAATTGAAGAGATTTCTAAACTTAATACTCAACTCTCTAATCAGACGTTACTCTCTATTAATTTTGAAAAGGACAATGTCAAATTAAGAAATGATTTTGCTGAATTCAAAAAGTCAATTTCTGATAGACTCAAACAGTCTTCAAAAACTTGTGTCACATGTCAATCTCAGAACAACGACAATCTCATTGATGATTTTCTGATAAACATCCTATCCAATGATGTTATATTGACTGTTGTACATCAGTACGGTCTTACACATGTTGAGTACTATCAAAATCTACTAGAACAACAAAATGCTGAAATTGAAAATTACTTTGAACGAAAAGAAAATGATTGCTATCATCTAAATTTCAGTCTATTTCAAAAACGTGAAGAGCTTGAATTTGAACAAAAAACAAATTTAAGAAAATCACAAGAGCTTCAAAATGAAAACACAATTCTTCGAGCTAAGCTTGCTGAATTGATGATAGATGATTGCAACTCTGTGCTCAAAAAACAAAAATTTTCGGACAACAACATAACAAACTCAACCTTTCACCTAAAAGGAATAAGTCTAAGACATCTCAGAAACTGAAACACAAATATGTTCCAAAAAAGGTATCACTACGAGAACTACAACAGGAACACAAAAATTGTTGCATATCTTGTACATCCAATGAGCATCCACGTGTCTGGGATGAAGAGATATCATTTAAAGATCTATTAGATGATAATGTTCTTACAACTAGCGACTCAGAACCCGTTCTTATGTAGGGATCCATGTCCAAATCAAATGTGTCGTCGTCTATGTCTTCATGTGAAGATTTAACAGATTTGCATATGGATCTTCTCAACTGATATGTCAACCATGACTATGGCTTTTGAGAGACTCGCTCTAGAACCCGTGCTTAACCCGATGGCTTCTAATTACAACAGATTAGGACCCGAGCTTAACACTAAGACTTCTGGATACATCAGTTCAGGACTCGTACCTAAAGAAGCTTAAACAACAAATTGTGATAAGCCTAAAGATCAAGAACTGGAAAATTTCTTTGAGTTAATGTTTGATGAATATCAAGGTGGAAATTCGACAAATGCATCAAAACATCGTTCCGCTGCACCCACTCAACAAAATCGACAACCACAACCACAAGATGCATCAACAACCGTCGCAGAAGAAGCACCAACTACAAAAAACTCATCTACATCAACTACACAAACTCCAGTCATTGAAATCATTCTACCACAAAATGTTGTACAAGAGCAGAACCAACAATCTCAAGATGAACAAACACCAATCCATAACAATGAAGAGTTAGAAGAATTCAACTATCTATTTGCTAATCAAGCAACGGGATCTGCAGAATCATCTTCAAGGGCTAACAACACGGATTTGGTAAGTCAACGGTATCCTTCAGAACTAAAATGGGCAAGAGACCATCCAATCCACCAAGTGCTCGGCAATTTACAACAGCCAGTAACGACGAGAAGCAGACTAGCAACAGATCCAGAACTTTGTATCTTTGCACTTGCTATATGCATGGATGAAGAACCAAAAAACATTCGTGAAGCAATAGTGAATGACTGCTGGATTGAAGCGATGCAGGAAGAACTTCTACAATACGAAATACATGACTCTTGGGAAAAAGTTGAGCGACCGATCGACAAACCGGTTATCAATCTCAAGTGGTTATGGAAGAACAAAAGAGACAAAGAAATGACTATAATTTGCAACAAAGCTCGTCTAGTGGCTAAAGGATATTTACAAGAAGATGGGATAGATTTTGAAGAATCACACGCGCCAGTGGCAAGACTAGAAGCGGTTCGGATATTTCTAGCCTACGCAGCTCACAAGAACATCACGATCTATCAAATGGATATCAAGACAGCGTTCTTGAATGACACTATTAAGGAAGAGTTTTATGTGAGTCAACCCGAAGGCTTTGTCGATATGGAACATCCAGACCATATATACAAGCTAAAGAAGGCAATCTACTGTCTAACATAGGCTCTACGGGCATGGTATGATGAACTATCTTCTTTTATATTTTAGAACAACTTCTCAAAAGGTATTGTTGATCCAACACTTTTCACATGAAAATACCACAATGACATCTTGATCGTTCAGATTTATGTGGATGACATCATTTTTGGCTCCACTAATCCAAAACTTTCAAAAGAATTTTCAAATCTAATGAAGAGCAGATTTGAGATGTCAATGATGGGGGAACTAAAATATTTTCTTAGACTTCAAATTCATCAAACCCCAACTGGTATCTTTCTAAATCAACACAAATATACCTTAGAAATCCTTAAGAAACATGGAATGGTCAAATGTGATCCTTCTAGTACCCCAATGGCTACTACAACGAAACGGGATTCTGATTTACACAGGAAACTAGTTGATCCGAAAATATATCGGAGCATGATTGGTTCTCACATGTATCTAACAACCAGTTGACCCGACATTCATTTTGTTGTATGTTTATTAGCGCGATTTCAGGCAAAGCCTACAGAGAATCACCTCAAAGAGGTAAAAAGAATCTTTCGATACCTTCGTATGTCCGTCGACATGGGTATTTGGTATCCGAAAGGATCTGGATTCGATCTCATGGCCTTTTTATATGCTGACCATGCGGGTTGTAGAGATGCAACAAAAAGCACGTCAGGGGGAGCTTAATTTTTGGGAGAAAAACTAGTAAGCTGGTCTTCAAAGAAAAAAGACTGTAGTGCACTTTCCACTGCAGAAGCTGAGTATGTATCTCTATCGGCATGTTGTGCTCAAGTACTTTGGATGCGCACACAGCTCAGATATTATGGCTTTAACTTCAACAAAATACCTATGTATTGTGATTCGAAGAGCGCCATCGCCATCTCATGCAATTCTGTACTACACTCACGTACAAAACACATCAATGTTCGTTACCATTTCATCAAAGAGCATGTGGAACAAGGTACAATTGAACTATATTTCGTGAGGACTGAATACCAACTTGCAGATCTATTTACTAAAGCCCTTCCAAAAGAAAGGTTCAAGTATTTAGTTTATCGAATTGGAATGCGAAGCCTAACTCCAGAAAAGTTAGAGAGTCTTCTCGAATCATCTTAAGATTTTCAAAATTAAAAAGACTTCGCTTATCTGTAAATACTTTTTGAAAAACAAAATACAAAATTTGAAAAACCCACAAAAACAAAATACAAAAATATAAAACTTTAAAAACCCAAGAACAATAGAAAACGACAAAAATACAAAAACATCAAAAATTCTCAAAAAATCAAAAATAATATCATTTTTATTTTTATTCTATTTTTTTTTATCATTTTTTCATTATGACTTATACACATATAAAAGTGTATGACTCGCACTTCAACGTGAAATCTTTTAAAAGAAAGTCCGGGTATATCACCTCAAAAAGATTTCAAAACAAGGACTTCAAAATGACTTGCAGTTATATGATAGACTGTAACTCGTACTTCAATACAGCGAATTTTGTACTCATTTAGTACATTCTTTGCTAAAAAGAAAACGAAGAGAAATCTTCTTGATTTTTGAAAAATTTACTCAAGATTGCCAAAATCTTTTAAAATTTTTCAAAATTCAAATGACTTCTAAGTATTTCAGCTTAGAACTCGGACTTCAAGAAAAAATCTGTTTTCAAATATTTTCCAGTATAAACAAACAAAAAGATTTTAGAACCCAAAACTCGTTTTTAACCAATGACTTGTTTATACATCGGTACACAACTCAAGCTTTTAACAAAAGAAATTCTTTTTTATTTGAAAAACATTTTTTTACAAAAGAAAAGATTTCAAAACAAAAATTAATCTTTAGCACCTATTTTTAAACAAACGTTTAACACAAAGAACTTTTTAGTCTCTAAGTGTGAAACAAAAATCTTACTGTGCTTAAAGATAACTCTCTTCAAAACTTTCAAACAATAGACTTTCGATAAAATCATTTCGTTAGTTTTATCAAAATGCTTTTATGAAGAAAAGGGAGTATAAACTTTTTAAACAAATTTTCATGCTTAAAAACCCGTTCGACTCTCCAATTGCTTTTCAAAAACATCGTTGATATTAAAAAATATCATGATATGCTATTTTTTAGGGGGGGGGGGGAAACGTGATTGAAAAAGTGATCTATTGAATTTGTGATACGATATGAATCTTAAAAAAATTCATTTAGCTTGACTCAAATGTGATTATCTCGAATAGACTTGCACCGTGACGGGTAATAATTTCAAGTTAGTTATTAGAGCCAGTCATCACCTAAAAGCTGATGATGTATCTCTTTAACTAGTCCACGTAAATGTGTCTTGCAAAGTCTAGTCTTATTTGAATAGTTCACAAATTTAAAGGTGTTTTTACTCAAACCACCATGTGCAAAAACTTACAAGTGGTAACAAGAGCTATGTTAGAGTTTATGTATAACTTTTAATATATGTATGTCCGGTTTCGAACCCGAGACTCGGGATTGCACACAATACGTGAGAGTTCCAATGGTTTGAATAAATTAAATATATTTTGTATTTTATTTATTCATTTCACAAAACAATACTTAACGACAGTTAGTACTTAACGGAGTTAGAGATAACGGCCGTTAAAGGACTAAATGTGCAAAGTAGGAAGAGAAGGATCTAGAACCCAAATCCATTGGGTTTATTCGGCCGATCCAACCCATTAGGGATGGGAGTCGGTTTGATAGAGTGGGGAACAAGCTAGGGTTTGCCTATATATACAATCCCATTGTATTTGGTTATTCCCTAATCTTGAATCCCTAACTAAGCCAAACTTCTTTCTCTTCTCTTCCTCTTGCTAGAACCGATCGGCCAATTTTAATCCCACTAGGGATTGCCGAATCCAACTATAGCAACAAAGTGTTTGGTTTGTTTGTGATTCTTGAACCTAGCTTTTCCCATTGGAACGCTAGTATCTCGTGTGTACAAGAACGAGTGACAAACTTATTTTAGCTTGTGCTTTTTGGTGGTGTTCGATCCATATAAGCCCTCCCCTAGGGTTTATATATCTTGTTCTTGTAGATCCGATTCCTTGTTCTTGCTAGGAATCAAATAAGGTACGCTTTCTATTTAAGTTTTAGTTAATTACATTACATGTTATTGTAGATCTTTCCGCTGCGCATACTTGTGATGTTTATGTGTTTATAGTATTTGTATGATTCACATATTCCAACAGTGGCATCATGAGCCGCGTTTTAAACATGTAATTAATTACTAAACACATAAAAATTGGATCTTTACATGTTTTAGAATTCTAGGGTTTAATTTTTTTATATAAACCCTAATTTTTTCCAATTATGGGTCGACACCCATTATGGTTTTTAGGGTTTTAGGTATTGATAAATAAATGTAGAAACCCTAGGATTACATGTAAAGAATTTTATGTGAAAATTAATGAGTACATAGGAGACGTCATTAATTAGAATGCGTACTATATAGACTTGTAAATATGTGTTACATGATTTTAAGTGCTATATGGGATCCATGACAAAATCTTGCATATTTTGTCATGGAATGTTTGTTGTTTAATTGCCACATGATTTTTAAGATAGATCTTAAATTAGGGAAGACCCTAATATATTAATTAAAATTGGTTATGTGCAATGTGGTATCTAGTTAATTAAAACTTACGCGGCCAAGCTATTTGGCGTCTGTGGACCATTGGGCACAATGAGCTCGAAAACCAATGGGAGTTTTATTAATTAGATACATTAAAATTCACATAGATAATTAATAGGATTTATCAAAAAGGTTTGCATGTGGCTATATGATATTGATTAATGATCATATACGTGTTATTGAGTGTTTATTTTTTATTTTTAATTACTTGTTCTTTGTGTTTGATTATGATGGATTGTAACAACAAAGAGGGTAATTTTTTCAATAAAAAATAAATGAACCTAATAACTATGAAACCTTTGTAGTAAACGATTTAATTGCCAAGTCTTATGTGCCGACAGTGGTTCGCTTCGCACGGTAATTTGCTCCCAGGCGAGACTAGCAATTAATAATTTACTACATAAATGTCTTAAGCTTTAAATCTTAAAGTTTTAATTGATTTGATGCGACTGTACAAAAGTGGTCGAAGCGGCGGACCTATTATTGACAAACTATAAAGTGGGTATAAGGTTGGTTCGCATTAAATTGTGACCTTAAAGGGGCGCGTTTTTAATTAGCTTCGGCGGACGTTTGCCCCTCCGCTCGCCTGTGCGTCAATAATAGACTTACCAAGTACACTATGAAAAAGTACGAAGCATCTTAAGGTAATGTTGTAAGTTTCTCAACGCCATCAATTAAATTTTGTTGATTTAAGCTGCGAATGAGTAAACAGTTTTTTTGTAGAAATCATATGATACAAAGATGAATGCATGACATCTTTGTACATATTTTTTGATAACATACATCAAAAATTTAATACCCTTAAATTTAAGTTATATGCCATCCAACTACAAAAAGAAACACCTAAGGTTTCATCCTACATCACTAGCAGCCAAAGCTGAATGTGATGTTCAAAGGGTGGTTGTCTAAGGGTAAATTGAGTACTTTCATTGCTAGCAGCCAAAGCTGAATGCAATGAAACGACGTCAATTTACAGTTTCTTAAGTTGGTGAACTTAATTGGGCACTTTCATTACTAGCAGCCAAAGCTGATGTAATGGAACGACGCCAAGGCATAAAGATTTAGGGATGAAACATGCTTACATTTTGCAACTGTTGTTGGCAATATAATGTAAGTCCCATGATTTCTAGGAATTGCAATTGGATATTGGCAATTGGGTGATCCCGTACCTTATTGAGCACTTTCGTTGCTAGCAGCCAAAGCTGATGTAATGAAACGGCGTCAATTAGGATCCTAGTTTTCAGTGAAAATTAAATGGTTATTTAACCAATGGGTGTTTAATTTTCTTGAAAAGTTTAATTATCAAAAATACTAATTTTGAACTTTTTCTGTAGAAATGGCCTAACCCGGAAATACTCCAAACATTACCTCCGCTTTCAAAATGATGATTGAAAAGGAGAAATTGACTGGGACTAAAAATTTTAACGATTGGTATCGCAATCTAAGGCTTGTCCTTAGGATAGCCAAACGTTATGATTGTCTTAGTGAACCTCTTCCGGTTGCTCCTCCTGCTAACTCTTCTAATAATGCACTTAGAGAGTACAACGAAGCTTATGACAAGCACAATGATGCGGCTTGTCTCATGCTATCGGGGATGGATCCTCAGCTGGTAAAACAGTTTGAGAATCATGGTCCGATGCAAATGATTGAGGAACTCAGACGTATGTTTGAGAAACCTCCAATGGCTGAGTTGTATGACGTACTTGAAAATATAGAAAAGTGCAAGCAGGAAGCAACAAAACCCGTAAGTACCCATGTGCTAGAAATGAAGGGTTATCTTGACCAATTGGATGCACTTGGATGCGGGTATGTGGAAGATGTTAAAGTTGGCCTCATCAATAAATCATTCAATGAGGAATTGTATGGTGACTTCGTGCGCAACTTTAACATGCATTGCAAGGGGAAGACATTTTCTGACTTGCATGCAATGCTCATAGAACATGAGAAAGGACTCGCTAAGAAAGCTCCTACACCTGCTGTGATGGCAATTAGAGGTGGTAGGGTAGCTAAGCCCGGAAAACCGCACAAAGTGAACAAGAAGGGCAAAGGGAAAGCTGACAAAGGAAAACAGGTCGTGATCCATCAGCAGAAGCCCAAGAAGCAGAATCCTCCTCCCAAGAAGGATTATCCTAAAAAGGATACGGCTGCTTGTCACCACTGTAACACTCCTGGACATTGGAAGAGGGACTGTCCATTGCTGCTTGAGGAGTGTCGCAAGAATAAAAATGCCAAGGCTGGGCAGGGCGCCAGCACATCAGGTATTTTTATGGTTGAATTATTTTCCTTTCCTCGTAAGCAAAATGCCTGGATATATGATACAGGATGTGGTACTCACATTTGTAATACATCGCAGGGGCTTAGAGGAGTAAAGAAGCTGAACTATGGGGAGTAAAGAAGCTGATTTACTGTTACCTTCGGGTTTAATTTTAGTATTGAACAATTGTCATTACGCACCGTCTATTGTTAGAGGTGTCGTTTCAGTTTCTTTATTGTTGGATATTGGTTTTGAGCATACTTTTAATAATAATGGAATTTCTGTTTCTTTAAATTCTGTTTTTTATTTTAATGCTATTCCATTAGATGGTGTGTTTGAAATTGATATGGAAAATCATGCATCCAACGGAAATAATTCTGTGTATAGCATCGGAAATAAGAGAATCAAGTCTAACTTGGATTCGTCTTATTTATGGCACTGTCGTCTTGCTCATATAGGCAAGAAACGCATGGAAAAGCTGCAACATGATGGGCTTTTGAAAAATATCAATGATGATTCAGTTGATAAATGCGAGTCTTGCATATCTGGTAAGATGACAAAGAAACCTTTCCATAGCAATATGGAAAAGGCTTCAGATCTACTTGGATTAATACACACGGATGTGTGTGGTCCACTTAGACATGTGTCTAAGCGCGGTGGTGTGACATTTCGTAATTTCATGTCATTAATTTTTTCTATTTTAATTACCTAGCCATTCTATTTTTTTTAATAATTAACTTCGTCGGAAGTTATCCGCACACGTCATGACACGTACAATTAATTCAACCGACACTAGACTATGTCCAGTCTACACTTTTTATACACTTTTGGTTCCTTACAATCCTATTTTAAAAGTCACTTTTCACTTTTTCCATTTTTACGTAAACCTTGCACCTTTTACGTTCTACGCGATTTAAACCTTCGTTTTTATGTTCTAACTACATTTAAATCTTCCGATGATCTCACGACTCATCTAAATTACTAAAATATGTCATGAAAACATGTTTTAATATTTTTGGAAGTTTTTTTATTTTTACACTACCCGGTATTGCGTTACGTGTCTTAAAAACCCTACATTTAAGTACCGGGAGCAACCTACACTACACTATACACTCTATACTCAAACTTATAATAAAATCTGCATTGTATCTCCTCCTCTCTTGTTTTTGCCGCCCCACTAACCATTTCACTCTACACATGTCCTTAACATGGACAAGTGTATAATAAAACCTTCCCAATAATTTATATCTTCCATAAATCTCACCCACCTTCATTTGTACATGCAAAAAGCTCCAAAAATCTGGTCTCTCACCTCTTGTTGCTGCCGTGGATCATCAAGCACACAAGGACCATTGTATTTTGATTTTCTATTGAAAATTTTGTACAAAGAATGGTGGTCTATTGATGCTAACTCAATCCTTGATCTTTTGCTTCTTGTAGGTATTCACTTTCAAGAGTTTTGTTGGTGAATAATCTCAAGTTTTCAAGTACTCAAGAGTGGTGACTCTCAAGATCTTCCAAGAAGTGTTGGTGACAAGAAATTTTGATGATCATGGAATAGAGAAAAGGTGCAAGTATTGTAACCTAATTTTTGATCTCTATATTTCTTCAAGATCTTTCTTCCTCCTATATTTTTATGGCTTAAAAAATGATATTGTGGCTGTAGATTGGAGTTCTCCATGATCCTCTAAAAGCTCTTCCTTGGTGCTTTCAAGATCTCTCTTTGGTGGTGTCATTTGAAAACTCCTAGTCCTTTCTTCTTGTCATCAAATCTTGTTCATCACTTTTGTAAGAAAACCCTCACTAACTTTATTTTATTTTTATCATTTCACTACTATAAAAATTGTATATCTTGGTGTATTTGAACATTATATAAGTTATTATGCTTGGTTAGGCTTGGTACATAGCTTAGAACACAATAAAAACCCTAAAGGACTAGACATGCAAACTGTGATTCTGAATCAGGGGCAAAGATGGAATAAACTGTACTAATCAGTAAACATTGGACATAAACTAAAAATATGAGGTTTTAGACCTATGTCTTGCGGTCGTTTTGACGGGAATCTCATTGAATAACTCATTACGATGATTAAATTAGAAATATTTTCGTAAAACATGTCACAACCTGAGTAACAGATTTGAAATGTGCAAAAGTCATTTTTTTTGTGAATAACCCACTGTTACTCAAAGAATAAAAGTTGTAGATAACATCTTAACTTAAACGTGGGCGAAAACGGGGAATTAATT
The DNA here is from genome assembly GCA_021014915.2 of Artemisia tridentata subsp. tridentata. Lineage (NCBI taxonomy): Eukaryota > Viridiplantae > Streptophyta > Magnoliopsida > Asterales > Asteraceae > Artemisia > Artemisia tridentata. The sequence goes on along the minus strand of CP139504.1, from coordinate 298,824,817 downwards.
GGACTTGGGGAACTCAAGATATTGTATTTTTAGTGGGACTGTTGTAATTATGAAAACTGCTGGACTGAATAGTATGGACAAATTGATAATTTAGCTGCTGCTATGTAATTTTTGACCAAGTGGGACCCATAAAAATTGTTAGTACAGATGAATACCTTTCCGGGGATATAAAGAAGTTAATTTTTCGACTTACGGTTTAAGAATAATGAATTTTTAAAAGGGGCTAAGTTATTAAAAATCCTATCAGCACTAGGGTAAAAAGTATAAACATGTTTTACACTTTATAAAAATTGGACCTTTGATACATTTTTGAACCACCTAATATATTTTTGAACCCTCAGGTTTAATGTGAAATTTTTGGCTAAAACTTGACCCATGGGCTAAAAATTGAACCTTAGGCTAATCTTGGACTTTCATAATACATGTTTGGACTTAGAGACAAATATAAGATTATTATTTGAATTTTGATAACTTTTAAATGCTAAACTAAAACTTGTAATATATTTAGGAATTATGTACCAATCATAAGTAAGATCATAATTTATATACAACTAAAATGCATCAATATTTATTTTCAAAAACCTAAGACAAGCGTATATCTATTTTAGGTTCATCGTAGAGCTTGCGTGACTATTTTTCTCCACTTGTTGTTCCGTGTTACTTCCTTTATTTACGGTGAGTTCATAGCCTCGCCTTTACTCATTTTAATGTTTTATAAACCTCGCGAGGGGGATACATGCTAGTTTTTAAAACTGAATACAAGTAGCTTTTGGTATGCTTGACCCGATACATGATTATAGTTATTGAGTAAACTTTTGCTGCTTAAAGCCCCACATTTCATGAACCGTTAATTCGGTTGGGAACGCTAGTATTATGAATATGCATATTTGGCCTGACAAGCCTGTCCGGATGAGTAGCGCTCATATTTAAACGGGTAGCATAATATTTAGAAGATCTTGGTAAAATTTGCAAACTTACCACTTGGGGGACATTACTTATCACAGTTAAGGTTCGGTGCCATGAGCTCAAACTATAATCAAACTACATGACTTGTATATGCATTACTTGTCGCCCGATGAACTATACTTGTATTCAGCTTATTACTTATTAAACTCTATGGATTCACTCAACTTTATGTTAACTTTTTAGCATGTTTTATCTCAGGTCCGTAAGTAACTTTCGGCTTGGATGGGCGACGCAAGAAATGGATATCTATATGATGGCTCATGTTTAAATAAAAGTTTTCATTCGATAATGTTCTAGACTTCTAAAACTTATGTATCTTTTAACTATGTTAAAAACTTTTGGGACCTCATTGACTCTGGTAAATTATCGAATGTGAATTTCAAAAACGACTTTGTTTTAAAGTTGTTTACTATATTTGTACAATGCGACTAATATATAGCACCCCATGTTGTATTCCGCTGCGTTCCTGAAATGGGGGTGTTATACGGTGCTACCTACTTCTTGACCTTCACGGATGACTATAGTCGGTATGGTTATGTTTATTTACTTAAACATAAACATGAAGTCTTTGAGACATTCAAGGTCTTTAAAAATGAAGTAGAACTACAACTCGGAAAGAAGATTAAGGCCCTTCGATCCGATCGTGGTGGTGAGTATTTAAGCCAAGAGTTTAAAGATTATCTAACTGAGTGTGGCATTGTCCAACAACTCACTTCTCCTTATACTCCACAGCAAAATGGTGTATCTGAAAGGAGAAATCGTACCTTGTTAGATATGGTACGATCTATGTTTAATCTTACTACTCTTCCCTTATCCTTTTGGGATTATGCTCTTGAAACAGCTGTTCACGTGTTGAATATGATTCCAACTAAGAAGGTTGATAAGACTCCATATGAAGTATGGACTGGAAAAGCTCCCAACTTTTCTTACTTAAAGGTCTGGGGTTGTGAGGCGTTTGTTAAACGTGACTCACCTGATAAGCTCCAACAAAGATCTGTTAAGTGTATCTTCGTAGGATACCCTAAGGAAACAAAGGGTTACTACTTTTACTTTCCACCAGAAAATAAGGTCATCGTGGCTAGGTATGGCGAATTTCTTGAGGATAATCTAATATCTCAAGAATTCAGTGGGAGAGTATATGATCTTGAAAGTGATCATGAAGATACGTCACCTTCTGAAGGCACTAACGCACTTCCTGTGGAACCTGAAAATTTAGGTCCTCCACCTGAAGTTGAAGTGGTACCCATCCGTAGATCTTCAAGATCTACAAAGGCTCCTGACCGTCTATGTTTAAACATAGAGGATGAGGAAACTATGCTAGGGGATCATCTTGATGAGCCAACCAGTTATAGGGATGCCATTAATAGTCCTGAAAAGGATAAATGGCAGGTAGCCATGGATGGGGAAATGCAATCCATGAAAGACAATAAAGTCTGGATTGAAGTAGACCTTCTTCCCAATGCTAAGGTAGTTGGGAGTAAGTGGCTCTTCAAAAAGAAGACGGACATGGATGGCAATGTACACACCTACAAAGCTCATTTGGTGGCTAAAGGCTTTACCCAAACATACGGTGTTGACTATGAGGAGACATTTTCTCCTGTGGCTGACATTATAGCTATTAGGATTCTTATAGCCATAGCTGCCTACTATGACTATGAGATTTGGCAGATGGATGTCAAAACCGCTTTTCTGAATGGTTGCCTAGATGAAGACATCTATATGGCGCAACCTGAGGGGTTTGTGAATCCATAATTTCCTGAGCGTGTATGTAAGCTTCAAAGATCCATTTATGGATTGAAGCAAGCATCCAGGCAATGGAATAAGAAATTTGATGAGGAAATCAAGAAGTTTGGATTTACTCAAAATTTCGATGAGCCATGTGTATACCACAAAGTTAGTGGGAGTAACACTACTTTTCTTGTCCTATATGTCGATGACATATTAATCATGGGAAATGATATACCAAGTCTTAATGAAGTTAAGGATTATCTTGGTAAGTGTTTTTCCGTGAAGGATTTAGGAGAAGCAGCGTATATCCTTGGAATCAAGATCTATAGAGACAGATCTAAGCGGTTGATCGGTTTAAGCCAAAGTGCTTACATGGATAAAATATTGAAGAGATTCAATATGCAAAATTCCAAGAAGGGATATTTGCCCATGCAAGTAGAACATGGCTTAAGTAGCGAAATGTATGCTTCTACACCTGAAGAGGTAGCATACATGAAGAAAGTTCCGTATGCTTCAGCAGTAGGATCTATCATGTATGCAGTTAGATGTACAAGGCCAGATGTGGCATTCGCACAAAATTTAACCAGTCGTTATCAGCAAAACCAGGGAAAGATCACTGGCATGCTATTAAGAACATTCTTAAGTATTTAAGGAATACTAAAGATATGTTTCTAGTTTTCGGGGGAAATCCAGACGCAGAACTGAATGTTACAGGTTTCTGCGATGCGTCCTTTCAGATTGATAAAGATGATACGAAGTCTCAGATGGTTTACGTTTTTGTCATAAATGGAGGAGCTGTAGACTGGAAGAGTAAGAAGCAGAGTACAACGGCCATGTCTGCTACAGAAGCTGAGTATATTGCTGCATCGGAAGCTGCACAAGAAGCTGTTTGGATAAGGAAATTTATTTCGGATCTTGGAGTGATGCCGTCAAATAAATTACCTATAAATGTGTATTGCGACAACTCTGCTGCAATCAAATTCGCCAATGAACCTGGAGTTATGAAAGGCGCCAGACATTTTCGTAGGAAATATCACTATGTTCGAGAACAAGTCGAACTGGGTGAAATCAATGTACTCAAAGTTCACACAAATGACAATCTGGCTGATCCTTTCACGAAGGCATTACCTAAGGAAACGTTTACTCGACATGCTAAGGGTATTGGTCTTCGTTTAGCCGATAGTTTCATGTAAATCTGATGATTAGTATTTTTGATAGGGACGTGTAAACAATTATTATTTTAATGAAATAAAGTGCGGATAATGTTTATTCTCATTATTAATATTTGTGTCCTATATTTGCATGTTTAAATCCGTGAATAATTATTTTATTCTAAATAGTCCGTTGTCAATTAATAATATGGGAATATTATTAAACTAAGACAAATGTGAGAATTGGTAGAATGTACTGTAAGGTTGAGACACCAATGTCACATGACATTCAATATTGGATAAATTGAATATAGGACTTATCCCAACCACATGATTATACTTTATGGATCATAGTCATTAAGTATATCATGAATATTTATCCTCAGACTTGAGATACCAGGTAACTGCCGAGGATGTAGCTCATTTTCTGTAAGGTAGTCTAACGCTATCCGTAAAAGGTAGTTATAAGGGCTATTTTCGGAAGTGATGCGAAGTTCGAGGGTTATGCTCGTAGTCAATAAAGGATTTGTTCCTTCAACTTTGTGTTGAAGTTTAATACTGCTTGGCCACTAGTAGGATTGACAAAATGTTTGCGTGCGCACGCCCAAAGTCTATCTGGAAGACGTTCAGATGTTTTGGTAATCTTGTTCAATTACGTATAAACGAGAAACTATTGTTAATTATGGAATGACCAAGATCCATATCCATATTAACGCGGTATTAGCAACAAAAGGATAAGTATGATGATTAAATTCATCACGTGGTTTTTCCAGGAAAACCATACTCGGATCGAGCTGGGGGCATTGGGATCTGTTAAGCTAGACTAGCCCATGTCATTACTATATTAATAGTTATCCAAGTGGGAGCTGTTAGAGTTTATGTATAACTTTTAATATATGTATGTCCGGTTTCGAACCCGAGACTCGGGATTGCACACAATACGTGAGAGTTCCAATGGTTTGAATAAATTAAATATATTTTGTATTTTATTTATTCATTTCACAAAACAATACTTAACGACAGTTAGTACTTAACGGAGTTAGAGATAACGGCCGTTAAAGGACTAAATGTGCAAAGTAGGAAGAGAAGGATCTAGAACCCAAATCCATTGGGTTTATTCGGCCGATCCAACCCATTAGGGATGGGAGTCGGTTTGATAGAGTGGGGAACAAGCTAGGGTTTGCCTATATATACAATCCCATTGTATTTGGTTATTCCCTAATCTTGAATCCCTAACTAAGCCAAACTTCTTTCTCTTCTCTTCCTCTTGCTAGAACCGATCGGCCAATTTTAATCCCACTAGGGATTGCCGAATCCAACTATAGCAACAAAGTGTTTGGTTTGTTTGTGATTCTTGAACCTAGCTTTTCCCATTGGAACGCTAGTATCTCGTGTGTACAAGAACGAGTGACAAGCTTATTTTAGCTTGTGCTTTTTGGTGGTGTTCGTTCCATATAAGCCCTCTCTTAGGGTTTATATATCTTGTTCTTGTAGATCCGATTCCTTGTTCTTGCTAGGAATCAAATAAGGTACTGATGCGTGCGATGTGTCGTTGCGGTTTAGCAGTATTAATGCCTACTCAAGTTTTAAATTTATATTTAGCCGACTTATCAATAACACACACACTTAACGAGCAGTGTACCCGGTCAGTATGAATATAATGGTAAGTAGAGTGTCGATCACTAAGAGTGGAACGTATTATCTAGTTATTCTAATAAGTATTTTAATATTCTAAGTTAGCTATACAACCTAATCTAACGCAAGGGGGGTTCAGCCTGAGAGACTGGCACGTTTTGGTTGCAATTAAATAATAAACTAAACTAATGAGCACGAATCAGCGATAGGCATGCACGTACACAGATAAATACTCGAGACAATAAGAAGACCTGTCCTGATGATTAAGTAGATTGTCACTTGTTTTATTGATAGTTTTATATGAAGTGTATATAGTTAACCCTTTCTCGTTGGTCCTAATCTTATCGGCGAGAAATCCCTTAATGATTACTTATGTCTAAAAGTCATTCCTAAGTGATCAATTTAGTAACAACCGTGGGAGCCACATTCTCTTCCGTAGTCAAATGCGCAGGCCACTAATAAACACAGAGGTTATCAATGCACTAATAAGTAGTAACCAAAGACATCAACATATAAACTTTAATTGATGGGAAAGCAGTTTTAAGGGAGTGCAATCTTTCTCCTCACATTACACAAGCCACCAATCCTGATGAATTAAAGTTTACTAACACAATAAAACAAAACTACTTAATGAATTAAATACATGCAGGACCTTCTTACAGCTCTTGTATCTTCGTTCGGGTGTGTCTTGTGCTGCCTAATCGTCTGAATTCGGCCTTAGGTTTCTGTGGTCTTCGGTCTTCTAAAACTGTCGAACTTCAGAACTCTTTAATTCGTCTGGTCTTTGGGGTATTTATAGTTTCTGTCTGAGGGTAAGATGCGGCGCATCTAACAAGTAGATGCGGCGCATTGACTTAACTTCGCGTGGGGTCCAAGATTAATATATTCAGGAATATTCATACACCGCCAGAAGATGCGGCGTATCTTCATTCTTGGATGCGGCGCATGTCCTTTGCCGTCTTGGATAATATCTTGTGAAATCTTGATAGCGATGCGCCGTATGTAAGAAGTATAATGCGGCGCATCTGGAGCAGAATAGTCTTGATCTTGTACATTTCAGTAGACTCTTAACTTCTTGCTTGTTTTGCTCCATAATTAGTCCAAAATCGCCAAGTTTCACCAAATGCTTGTTTTTAACTGAGAATTACAAAAGTAAACGATTAAGTATCAATCCTCATACATAATATAATAAAACAAGTCAAATTAATAGGATAAATGATAGTAATAAAATGTACTTATTTGAGTTCATCAAATATCCCCCCACTTGAACTTTACTTGTCCCCAAGTAAACCTTAGAATTAATCTTATGAAAATGTACCCTAAAAGATATTAGGATTTATTTTTATATTTAAGCATGTATTCGTTTTTGTCATAATCACACAACCAAACACTTAACGAATTAGAAGTAAAATAAAATAATTTGATAAAAGCAAATCTAATCGTTTAACTGTCCAGTCGCGACGAATATTCTATCATAAGCTTGGCAAGTATACACATCTCCCCCACTAAAGCCAAGGAATAACAAGTCTAAAGCGGTAAAAAGGGTTTTGAGGGTTAAGGGTTAATCATTCTCCTTAATCTCTATCGATCTCAAATTCCAGAAAAGGCGACAAAATCACAAATACATGATCGAATCCACGAACACGATACTTGCAATTGCTCAAATCCTTAACTCGAATAGGCTAAAGATAGGATCAAGTAATCTTCACCAATAATATTATATCAAAAAGGGCGACAAAATCATAAATACATAGCCGAATCCACGACTACGATACTTAAGATTGCTCAAATCCCTAATCTCAATAAATCAAAGGTTTGGATAAAGAATAATATAGGGTATGGATAATATTTGGGATATAAATTGGTGTAAAAATGAAAAATAAACAAAACAGATAAATTAAAATCCTAAGTGTGGTTAATCACTATCTCAACCATCCCATGAATAAGACTCATATCATAGAATACCTCACGCTTTAACACTTGAAACACACGCTTTAGGTAGACACGAATTATACTCAACAAGATCTTAATCAAAGAATAAACCTTAGTTGGTGTTCCCATAACTGCCAACTCCCATTCAATCCATAGATATAATATACAAAACTAGTGGTGATATCGACCACTTAATACAAAACTTTACATAAGTTGGTTAAAACAAACATCCAACTTTTTCCTTTTTCTTTTTCTTTTCTATTTTTTCCTTTTTTTTTTTTTTTTTTTTTTTTTTTTTTTTTTTTTTTTCAAAGATAAAAAAAGATGTGTAAAATTTCACCACATCACTATATTGATAATTCTGGATAATTTTTTCATACTTTTCATGATTTCAGAAATAACGGTAATAGTGAAAGTAGTAAACACACAAAAAAAATAAACTCAAAGATATACAATATTTACTTTCACTCCAATTGCATTGTGCAATTTCCCGACCTAACCAAAGATAATGAATTACGCACGCGAACATAGGTAATGTAAGGAAACACACTTTGCCTAAAGCAATTAACCAACCACGGATTTTAATCTACAGGGTAGGCTAAGGCGTAAGGGTGTAACGAAACATTTTAAACATTGGTGTAAGAAACGAAAGGAATGGCTCTGAGTGTTTTTCTAGGGGTATCTTACTCTAAAAGTGAGAGTAACAAAAGGGTTTATACGGGGGTTAACTAACCAGTGTAGTTAGCTAATAACACATAACATATATAGGCTTTTTGGGTGTAATCCTAGAATTTTACCAATTTAGACAAGTCATTCCAATTATAAAATAATACTTATTATGGTGGTCTCGAATAGTATACAAGCCAAGTTCTAAAGTTTACAAGTCACCGGCACACTCATAGATTTGTGAATTTTGAAAAATCACAATTTTTGAAAATAACGTCATGTGTGCAGCTATGTAACTTAGATCTTAAACAAAAACATGCTAAAATTTTTTAAATTTCGATATATTAAGCACATTTTAAGCATATTTTGAAAAGTTTAGGACAAGTAAGGGTTAAGTGTTCTAATTCTCCAATCCCCCCACTTAAGTTAAACAACGTCCTCGTTGTTTGTATAAAAGGTTAAAAACTGGAAAATAAAAGAATTAGAACAGAAAAACTCCCCTGAGATTTGCTCGGTATGATCCTCCATTTGTATAAGAGCAAAAATCATCTTCTTGTGGATTAGAACGTTTAAGCTTCATAATCAATGTATCCACAGGAAATGCAGGAATCTAAAATACCACCAAGGCTTTAAACACACCTAAGTTAAGAAGGTTCAAACTTGCATAATACATTAGTAGTTAGGAAAAATAAAACATAAAAATAAAAAAGAAAATCATCAGGTCAGTCGATGCGCCGTATCTTATGGAAGAAGATACGCCGTATCGAGCCTGGAATAATTACGGATCAGAATAGAAGATGCGTCGCATCCTTAACCAGGGATGCGCCGCATTAAAATAAACTGATAAAAAGTTTTAAAGTTAAAATATAAAAAAAATGCAGAAAAATAAAGTAAGATATGACCATTGCAGGAGATGCGTCGCATCTCAGAATTGAGATGCGCCGTATCCTCTGCGGGCCTGAAATAAAAATAAAATAAAACGAAATAAAGGATAGGATGCGTCGCATCTGTTTACCAGATGCGGCGCACGTGTTTACCAGCCAGACTGCTAACAATCTGTTTTAATATGGCTCATTCCATGGTTCATCTCTCACGTCCTCTCGTACTATCATGCTGAACTTAATGCCAGTCTTTGTCAAGCATATTAAGAAATATAAACTAAAACATCAAATGCATAAATGATAATATCGATTAATACAATCCAAAAAGAATAATAATAATGTGCATGGAATAATGTCAATAAACACGTAGAATCAAGAGATCAAGGGTCAGTGTGGTCGTGTGGGTGGGTCCCCGAAGTGCTGGCATCATCAGTCCTAGCCCGGACTCTGCGAGTGTATGCAAGTGTCACTCCTGCAACATGAGTACCATCTGGACGAGTGTGGGTAATACCCTACTGCTCCAAAAGTCGGCTCACACTCGTAACCAGCCACTCTGAGTCCCTCCTCATACCATCTACAATGCCTCTCAAGGCTCTCAGCTCTCCCTCGACTGCCTCAACTCTCTGACTCACCGTGCGTACAGGTACTGGTGGGGGTACTGGTGCCTGTGGCTCCTCCTGATGGGCTGGAGCAGCAGCCGGAGCTCCCTGAGGACCTCCCTGCTCCGCCTCTGGCCCTGCAGCTCTAGCGGGCCCCAATGCTACCCAAACGTAATCTCCCATAGCCAACTGGCAGATCCCAAGTCTAACCAAATAATCCCTGTCAATAACCGGGAGATGGGTCACCACAACCTCCAGCCCTGCTGGAATCTCCTCTCCAATCACTTCAAAATGGCGGGCCAGCCTAGAAACAAAATGCCCGCCAGTCATATGACTCCTCCTATCTCTCCCTGCAGCTGACCGGTGGAGGTAATGTGCCAAAAAGTGGGGGATGTTCACCGACAACCCCTCATCCATGCTCCTCAAGAGGAAGAGGTCCAGAGTGGTCACCTTCTCAGGTGACTGACCTCTCCCAGCAATGGTAAGTGCTATCAGACGGTGGCACAGCCTCCTCATGGGCTCCCTAATCGAAGTGTAAGAGGGGGTAGAAATAACGATGTCACCCACCGAAGAAATCCTGTCCCAGTAATCACTGAATAATGCCCTGTCAGGGACCGCTCTCAAACTATCATCCCAATATCTGGAAAACCCATAAGAATCAAGCTCTTCAACCGTGTGCAAACCAATGGCCAAAATGAACTGTCTCATAGACATCTGCCTCGGCACCCCACCCAGTCTAAACACAAGGGTGTCAGCAATATCCAATCCAGTATCCGTCTCTCTGTAGTAGACCGTACTGAAAAACTCCATCATGAGCTCCTTTACCAAGGGCTCGTCAATCCTGAACAATCTCTCCCAAGCAAAAAATCTGAATACCACCTCCCCATCATCACCAGTAACTACCATCTCCATCCTACGTCGTAAACTCTCAGTAGCATGTCCTCCCCCAATCAATCCCACATCAGCAAAATCCAAAACCTGGACCCTAAATATTCTCTTAAAGTAAATCGACTCTAGTCTCCGCAAGTAATCATCTAAAGTGCCAGGAGTCAGTCCCATATTCTCGAAACGTAGCCACTGATGTCTTTGTGCAGCCTCTGGTAATGCCATCTGAAATAAATCTTCAAAGTTAGTAAACAGTCTGCAAGTAAGGTAGATACGGCGCATCCGTTTTAATCAATGCGGCGTATCTGCACAAAATATAAGAGATGCGGAGCAAGAAATGAGATACGGCGTATGGAGATGCGCCGTATCTATATTAAGTAATACGGCGTATCTAGAATTTTATTAATTTGGAAATAGGTCGTTACGCCACTTCAATTAACCTAGATGCGCCGCATCTAAAAGCATATCAGTATAAAATAAAGGGGGTCAGGCATGCTTTCCAAGAATCCGTATCCGTGACGTAAACTCCAACTTAATATCACAGTATCATTTACCCATTATAACAGTTCTAAGATCTCATTACACCACTACTAATCCATTTTCCCACTAAAATTCAAAATCGAGTTCAAAACCCTAATTTACATTCAAATCAAACTAGGCTAGAAATTCGATGATTTATGCAAATTAAATACGGGGGAGATCATCTAATACAAGTCCTAATCATATCTCTATATCATTTATGCCCTAATCGAATTAATCACATAAACCCTAATTTTCATATTAAACAGGATTAAATCGAAATAGAGTAATTACCTTAATTGTATGATTAGGTGAAGGATAATAGATCGGATTAGAGGGTGGATTTTAGAAAAATGCTCGGAATTAGAGTATAATTTTACTGCGTGTATGTTCTTAACTGTGTGAGGATTTTGTGGTAAAAATTTTAGATCCGGCGCATTCCCGTCGTATTTATAGGGCAAAACGATGCGCCGTATTGAAAAATTGGGATGCGCCGTATCTATTTAATCTCGTTGACTAGTCAATGAGTCCTAGTTGGTCAGAGATACGGCGCTTTGGATATTTAGATCCGCCGTATCGCTATGTTAGTGAACGAAATTTAAATGAGGAACGTACCTTGGCCTCCGCAACACAATTCTTTATACATCAAATTGGGGTTAAACGGCATACCATATGATATAAATGAATTCAAAATAAGAGCAATAGGCATAAACGTTTTATTAATAATTGTAATCTTATTGTTTAGTGGATAAGGATTTATTCCGAGGTTAGGAACAAATATCGTTTTTAAGCATACAAAATTAAGATTACAATTTGAATCAGATGTATAATATGGATAATAAAATTGAGATTATATTGTAGAGAACTTTCCTTTGGGCTGGTTGAATTATCGTAGAGGTTACCTGGAATTCTATTTCAAGAATTTAAGACGTTCAATGTTACCAGTATTGAGTCTTCCTCCACTCTCGTTGTCTTATGTTCGATCACTCCAGCTAGCATTTCTCGGTTTGGTTCAGAATGTAATCTTTCATGGTGATGCATGAGTCATCGTTTATCCTGAAAATAAACAACTTGTGCACGAGAGTAGCGGACCGATCAAAGTAAATATCAAAAATCAACTATATTTATCAAATTATATTCGTCGTATTAACAAAAGTTAATGCGCCGTATTTTCGTTACGTTTCAAAATATAAGATTTTTGATTCAGAAGATACGCCGTATCGACAGAGATCGATGCGTCGTACTCGTATCTGTTTAATAATTCGAAAACTGTTTTTAATTAAAATAATAGATACGCCGTATCTGTTAAAGCAGATGCGTCGTATGGCGTTAACGTTTAGAAATTTTTTTTTATTAAAAACAGATACGCCGTATCTTGGGGAAAGATGCGTCGTATCGAATTAATTAAACGCGTTGTATTTTATAAAAATTAAACGCAATACGCCGTATCTATGAAGATAGATGCGCCGTATCGTTTGAATAAGCTCAGTACAACGATAGCAGAATACAGAAAAAATACGAAAAATAAAAACAAACCAAAATAAACACAAATAAAAGCAAACAAATAACACACAAAACAAAAAATATGCAAAATAATACAATGAATGCAAATTAACCTAATATATAACACAGTTAGCGGTTAGAATAAAAATTAAAAAGAAAAACCTAATTAAAATACTAATCAAATTAACAGATAGTAGCAATTCACTCCCCGGCAACGGCGCCAAAAACTTGATGCGTGCGATGTGTCGTTGCGGTTTAGCAGTATTAATGCCTACTCAAGTTTTAAATTTATATTTAGCCGACTTATCAATAACACACACACTTAACGTGCAGTGTACCCGGTCAGTATGAATATAATGGTAAGTAGAGTGTCGATCACTAAGAGTGGAACGTATTATCTAGTTATTCTAATCAGTATTTTAATATTCTAAGTTAGCTATACAACCTAATCTAATGCAAGGGGGGGTTCAGCCTGAGAGACTGGCACGTTTTGGTTGCAATTAAATAATAAACTAAACTAATGAGCACGAATCAGCGATAGGCATGCACGTACACAGATAAATACTCGAGACAATAAGAAGACCTGTCCTGATGATTAAGTAGATTGTCACTTGTTTTATTGATAGTTTTATATGAAGTGTATATAGTTAACCCTTTCTCGTTGGTCCTAATCTTATCGGCGAGAAATCCCTTAATGATTACTTATGTCTAAAAGTCATTCCTAAGTGATCAATTTAGTAACAACCGTGGGAGCCACATTCTCTTCCGTAGTCAAATGCGCAGGCCACTAATAAACACAGAGGTTATCAATGCACTAATAAGTAGTAACCAAAGACATCAACATATAAACTTTAATTGATGGGAAAGCAGTTTTAAGGGAGTGCAATCTTTCTCCTCACATTACACAAGCCACCAATCCTGATGAATTAAAGTTTACTAACACAATAAAACAAAACTACTTAATGAATTAAATACATGCAGGACCTTCTTACAGCTCTTGTATCTTCGTTCGGGTGTGTCTTGTGCTGCCTAATCGTCTGAATTCGGCCTTAGGTTTCTGTGGTCTTCGGTCTTCTAAAACTGTCGAACTTCGGAACTCTTTAATTCGTCTGGTCTTTGGGGTATTTATAGTTTCTGTCTGAGGGTAAGATGCGGCGCATCTAACAAGTAGATGCGGCGCATTGACTTAACTTCGCGTGGGGTCCAAGATTAATATATTCAGGAATATTCGTACACCGCCAGAAGATGCGGCGTATCTTCATTCTTGGATGCGGCGCATGTCCTTTGCCGTCTTGGATAATATCTTGTGAAATCTTGATAGCGATGCGCCGTATGTAAGAAGTATAATGCGGCGCATCTGGAGCAGAATAGTCTTGATCTTGTACATTTCAGTAGACTCTTAACTTCTTGCTTGTTTTGCTCCATAATTAGTCCAAAATCGCCAAGTTTCACCAAATGCTTGTTTTTAACTGAGAATTACAAAAGTAAACGATTAAGTATCAATCCTCATACATAATATAATAAAACAAGTCAAATTAATAGGATAAATGATAGTAATAAAATGTACTTATTTGAGTTCATCAGGTACGCTTTCTATTTAAGTTTTAGTTAATTACATTACATGTTATTGTAGATCTTTCCGCTGCGCATACTTGTGATGTTTATGTGTTTATAGTATTTGTATGATTCACATATTCCAACAAGCTATACGTGAACGTGAAGCAATTGTTTACAAAATCTTTTAAAAGCACATGTGTAGGGGGAGTAGTTCTTCAAAGAGAAAATTTTCGATGAGTGATCAAAAAAAGTTTTTCATAAACACATTGATTGACTTTCAAATTGATTTATGGCTGTGAAACTTTCAACAAACCAAAACCAACTCTTATGCTTATGAAGATATAAGGAGGTTAAGTTTAGGTTTTATCCCATGATCCAGCCAGAGCCGGAAGGATCTACCCAGGGACAATCCACTAGTTAGTGTAGAAGTCATTAGGTATGACCAAAAAAGGAGTAATTGAGAAAAAGGGAAAGAAGGGGTTGAAGAATTAAAAAGAAAAAGTTAATGAAAGGGTGAAAAGAAATAGCCCTACATAAACTTAGGACAGAAACCGGGTCAATACATAATCTATCTATAATCACAAAGATGATTAAGATATTGAAGACATACATCATGGACCCAGTGATGCAATGCATAACCCTTCCCAGCCACTCAAGTTTCTCTTAAAAGATACTTGTTTCATTTCTCACGGAGATAAACACGTAATCTATTGACCTCTCACTCCAAGATGTGTTAATATTGAAAATGTGGCATTCTGCTCCAGCCTCCACTCACTAAATCAAAACGCACAAATTGAGTCTAGAGCCAATTGAGATTCAATCTATAAAATCTCTTAGGACACATTCCAAAACCTACATTTGTTGTTCAACATTGAGAACGCAAAATGTATATCTTTAGAGTCCTTCGCAGATCATAGTAATCTTGCCAGAACATTCATGAGTGGTATTACTTATGTGAATCCACAATGATCGAATGGAAACCCTGCCAGTGTCAACATCAAACAGCGCTGACAGCAGGTCGCTTCGTTAATTCTTCATGAATTAAGCTTAGTGGTTAACAATTGAAGTGAACTCTCAAAGAAGAAGCTCACTATAATCAATTGGAGTTACACGATTATGAACTAACCTTTGTATGCAGGTACAAAAGATGACATCACATGACGTAAACAACCACTTACATCGACATCTTTCACTATCATAAACTTATACTTGCGCAACAAACAACATCATCATCAAAAGCTCAAATCAAGAAAGTTCAAGACGAAGAAATCAAGATAAAGACAACGTATATTCAAAGTCAAAGATCTAATCAAACAAAGTCAAGAACATATCCAATAAATCAGGAAAGTTCAAGACAAAGACATCAAGATAAAGACAATGAATCATCAAAGTCGAAGATCTAATCAAACAAAGTCAAGAACATATCCAAGCAAATAATGAAAGCTCAAGGATGAAGATCAAAGCTATACCAGACGTATGAGTATGATGAGAAGACAAAGACAAAGTCGAATATGAAGATTATCGATCAAGGCAAGAAAAGACAAGAAAAGACAACAACTCTACATCACGAGATCACAAAGCATGGAAAAGAACGAAGAATAAAGACTCATCTTACACAACGTTAAAAGTTCAAAGAGCAAGAGTAAAGAAGACCAATTCACAATAACTCATCCAAGACAACTAAGGAATGACTCAAGAATGACATCCCTTTGGGGGAGATTGTTAGCATTACTTTTAGTAGAAAGTAATAGATGTGATGGTCATTCTATATTTAGGAACTGTGTAACGTTTATATGTAAATAGGAAGTAATCTAATAGGCTACTAGTTTAGTCCAAATAGGTTAAGTCTTATATAGTGAAGCCCAAGTGAAACAAAGCCCAACCCAAGCCCACATAGGCTTTGGAGGCTATATGTAAGCAAACAAGTCTCACTTGTTTGTGTGCTTGTGTGTGTTTCTAGTGTGTGATAATACAAAGACCCTCTCAATCTCTCTCTCTCTCTCCATCTCCATCACCGCCACTCTCATCACCACCACTACCACCATGAACACCATCAAGTCACCATGTTTATGTGTAGTTTTTTTTATTAGAATGGGAGCCTACAAGATCAATATCATGAACAAATTCTAGTATGAAATGTCCGCAAATTAGTTCGTTGATGGTGAGTAGAGACTCAAAACCTATGGCTCGAAAAACTCTGCTAACTTCTTCATAAAAGATTAAGTTGGGGTCAATAATTCTACCTTCGTGAAGATAGCGTGACTAAATGTTTTGGAAACTGGGAATACATTCTAAAGGTGTGTAAGGTTCAGTTGAAATGTTTGGAATGTAGAGGTTGGTTAGTTGGTGGTCAAAGTCGTATGTACGTGGCATCTTTGAAACCTATACAAGATGATTAAGCATTAGGGACAAGATTAAATTAAGAAATATGTTTTTAGAAAATATAGAGTTCTTGTATTTAAAACAGATCTAGTGAGGTTTTAGTACGCAAAAATTGTCAATTACGTTTTTACTTGTATTAACAATTCTAAACATCATTTCAAACATTGTTCGTTCTATTATTACATTTGTATGGAGTTTTTGTGAAAAGATTATTTTGGTTTAAGAAAAGATTATAATCTAATGTTAAGCACAAAGGTTTTTTAAACGTGATTCAATTGTTCCACTATCAAATAATTTTTGATGAAGAAATAAACCCTAGAGATAAATTAGAATAGGTAAGAATGTATGATTACCTACAGGAATGATTAGAGTTCTTGAAGTGATTATTGATTGAACCCTAAGATGAGAATGTGTTTATTTTAGATCGTCTGGGATGAGCAATATGGAAGAGAGAAGTGGTTTGTGAAGAACGAAAGTTTTAAACTGGTGTCTGGTGTGCCGATTCCGCCGGATCCTTATAAGGAGGGATCCGACTAGTTAAAATTTATGGATCCGGGAAGACAGTCTGCATTGAACGATTTTTGAAGTGTTTTCATTCTTTCTTTGACTAATATTCCTAGATGACTAAGATGTGAGTTTTGAATTTTTTAGAAAACCAAACGATGGATCAAACCTGGAGGATGATTGAAAGAGAAGTTTGAGAAGAGATAAGTTTTCGTGAGTGTCTCTAAGACGGAAATAAATTCCATACTTGTGTTGACAAGCATGTATTTGATGATGCGAGTTGAAGGTGAGGAATGTATGATATAGAATACAACTCTTGACGGTTTGATAAGAGAGGAACAGATGGAATACTATTCCTTATGACTTGATAGGTATGAGGATTAGTAAAGAGACTTTTGAAAGTTGTGAATTGGTGTCTAAAACATAATTCATGTACACATTTTGTTACCCATAAGCAATTAGCATGTTTTGAGGGACTAATTATAGCTAAGAGATCATACCTTTGCTATATATTCTTTATATGGTTTTTGAAACCATATACGCGAAATACTTCATGAGTTTTAAAAGGCCTTTATGCTTTAAAGAAAGGCAAGCTGACAGCTCTCTTAGATTCTTCTTTTGACTTCATTATTCCTCAAATAGAACAAAGTCTTTGAAGAATCCTAACATGAAGATTTTTCAAAGAAGATGTTAGAATAATTTGGAAGATATAATACTAACAATATCCAAACATAGAAAGTGTTAATATTTTTGTAAAAATGAGTTAGATGTCAATTTTTACAAAAGATTTTCCTTCGTTGTAGTTTTCAAAACATGCACGGATCGTATCAAGTTTTTAAAGTACAATATACTCTAAGAAACTTGGTAATGAAGCTCTAATGCCAATTGTAGAAAGCTAGAAGGGGGGTTGAATAGTTTTACCAATAAAAACTATGTTTTAAAGTTTATAGATCGACTTATGTCATTCTAGTTTTGGCGTGTTGGATATTGATAGTAGTGAAAGCATATAAACTAAACTACAATATAGAGTTAGAAAGACACAACCACAACACAAGTATTTATAGTGGTTCGGCTATAACGACACCTTCCTAGCCCTACTCCACTCCCCGAGTACCCAAATCGAGAGTTCCATAAACACTACACAAGACTAACACCTTTCACCGGCGGAGAAGCCATCACAACGTCGCTTACACTTTATCCGGTACAAAGCTTGATGTTACTTAGATTTATTACACAAGCTACTAATTCTTCTTAGATCTAGAGAGAGAAAGTTAGAGAGAGAAAGAGATGGGATGTTATCTTAACAACAATAATGAAAATGATAATTTCAATTAACCAACCAACCCTCTCCCTTGAATGGGAGGGGGTATTTATAGTGTTCTTACAAGGATGGGCTTTTAACCCTAATTAAAACATAATTAATATAAATAAAAGGCCACGGCCCATGGGCCTTCTACACAGGCCGAAGCATAAAACTAACCTAAAGACCTAAGCAACCTATTACATAAATGACCAATACTTGATAGACTAATAACATGTTCCCAACAATCTCCCCCTAAGTATTGGTCATCAAGGTTGCTTGACGTCGTCTTTGCTTCTTTGGCTTTAACGTCATTTGCATCTTTGTTCTTTCATTCTTGAAATATGTGATATGGTAATCTCTTGATCTGCCTTTCACCAACGTTCTCTGATGACTGTGTCTTTACGTCTTTTCCACCATGCTCAAATGTCTTTTGACTTTTGTTCTTCAAGCGGTTCTCACTTCATAAGCTTCAATCTTTGACTTGTGAAAGTTTGTACTGCTCGATCTTTGACTTTTCTTTAACTTCTTTGAACTTTTGTTATCTCTTAGTCTTTGTGAGAACTTTTCTTCAGGATATGAGCATGATGGAATGGTGATAATAGAACTCCCAGTCTCCATGATTAGCTGCAGGTAAACAGTTAGCAATAAATCATCCGGTACTTACAGGTTCGGACTTCGAGATCGTCAACAGCATAGTGTGAAGACTTTCTCTAATCCTAACCCAGGCCGTTCTGAATCGGATACCCTCGAAAGGGTTTACACAGACACACCGAAGTGCATCAACGATTCAGTGAGTCGATGGAGATCACCCCACGACTGTAGACCATTTTGGAGCTAACACTAAGCGTAATCCTCAAGGGATTACCGAAGTGACCTGCTATTAGGGTTGTTTGATGTTGACCCTGGCAGGATTTCCATTCAATCACTGAGAAACACAATTTGCGAATTCTCTATTGAATGTTCTCGGCAGATTACTAAGATTTGCGAAGGACACTCTTATGATTTACAACTGGTGTTCCTTTTGTTGAACAGCCAGTGTATTCTAAGTGTACCTAAGAGATCTTTGATGTATCTCATGGCTCTAGACTCAATTAAGTGCTTAATTTTGGTCGTCGAAGGCATGGAGCAGAGTGCCTCCTTTTCAATATCAACACATCTCGGAGTGAGAGGTCGATAGATAATGAAAGGTTCTCTGTGTGAAATGAAACAAGTGTCTTTTGAGAGACACCTGAGTGGCTAGAAGGTTTAGTGCAGTGCGTCACTGGGTCCATGACGACTTAATCTTCAATACCGGTGTTACCGTAGTAACAACCAGTAGCATATGTATTGAACCCGGTGTCAGCCCTAAGGTTGATCAAATGGAGGGCTATTTCTTTTCACCCCTTTCTTTACTTTTCTTTTTCATTCTTCAACCCCTTCTTTCTCCTTTCATTTCTTTTCTCCTTTTTTTCAATCATACCTAGTACTTTCTAGTACTAAACTATTGGTATTGTCCTTGAGTAGATCCCTCCGGCTCTGGCGGATCATAGGACGGTTTTTCCTAACCTTAGTCACCTTATAACTTCATGACTATCCTATTGTTGCCATAAACCAATTATTTGAAAATCTCTCAAAGTGTTTATGATTGTAAAAGCATATTTGTTAACACTTTGAGAGTATGTGACTTTCAGAAATACTCCCCCTTAACATGTGCTCATAAGTAATTAAGGTAAATTTGCACATGTCGGGAAGAGTTAGCACTTTTTGAATTGATTGATTTTCAATGAACATGATCGTTGCGAGACACGTTTACATCACTAGTGGAACTAGCTTGAAATAATTACCCGTCCAGATCATATTCAATGAAAATCTCTTGAAATCGGTACATTCTACTAAGACACGTCCTTTGCGAGACACGTTTACATCACCAGATAAACTGGCTTGAAATTATTACCCGTCCCAGACATGACTTTTCGACTACTGACTTTTGCTATCGTCAATTCGAGGGTTCAATTATGAGTCGAGCTCATATTAGATTTACCACTTGATGTTACTTAGATTTATCACACAAGCTACTAATTCTTCTTAGATCTAGAGAGAGAAAGAGATGGGAGGTTATCTTAACAATAATGAAAATGATAATTCCAATTAACCAACCAACCCTCTCCCTTGAATGGGAGGGGGTATTTATAGTGTTCTTACAAGGATGGGCTTTTAGCCCTAATTAAAACATAATTAATATAAATAAAAGGCCACGGCCCATGGGCCTTCTACACAGGCCGAAGCATAAAACTAACCTAAAGGCCTAAGCAACCTATTACATAAATGATCAATACTTGGTAGACTAATAACGTGTTCCCAACAAAGCTAAATACCAAACTCTACCACGAGTTACCCAAACCTTCGTCGCCTACACTTTATCCGGTACAAGGCTAGATACCGAGTCCTTAGCACGGCGGACCAAAACAACACAACTAAAGGAACCAACGTCCTTTTTACACCTAACGACTCAACATATCTACAACACCCTTTGAGAAGAAGGAAGAACAAGATGCACTTCTGTGATCTTGGAAGAGAAGAATCCTAGCAACTCATATCACGAGCTTGCAAGTCTTCGAGAGGTCATGATCTCGCCTTTTAAAAGGAACCTAGAGAATCACAAAGAAAGACTACATAGAAAGATCCTTGGATCTGAGGTTAGAGAGTTTAGAACATAGAGAGAATGTAACACCCCCAACTCGGAATATGGCAGTGGAACATAGTTAGGGGTATTACTCGAGGGGTAGTGAGTCAAAATCATAGATAAACGATCTCATAATGAGACGTTTTAATAAAATATGTAGGAAATAACCATATTGATTGTGTGGTTGATTCGGGTGGTCTTGGTTCTTGAAAGATCAAGAATCCCATGGTGAGTTAGTGAGATGTTAGAGAGAGAGAGAGGGAGACTCTTGAGAGAAAACTGGTAATATTAGATTCAATGTGTGAAGAGTTCCAACCCTTCCCAAGTGTGGGAAGGGGTATTTATACTTCCTAATAATAGTGCCCCTAGTGGGCTGTGAAGTGAGCTGACAGTGGGGAAAGCCCCGACCCACTCCACAAATATAGATACGACTAATCTAATAAAACTAATAATACTAATAATACTAAGCTTATATAAATAAGCCTACGAGCTATATAAATGCTAATTAGATGCTCGGGGTGACCGAACCTTCATATGAATATTTATATTCCTAACAATCTCCCCCTAAGGGAGGTCACCCCGGAAATAATAATTTGAATTCTAGCATTCTTTCTTCTGAACTTGTCTTCATAGCTCGTAGTCTTTGATTCTTCAATGTCATTAGTCTTTGTGCCTTCAGCAGTAATGATTTGATGACTGATTGATTGTCTTGGATGATCTTTGAGTATTCTTCGACTTTATCATCCAACATTTGTTTCCAAGTCATCTTTCAGCAGTATGTTTCCATGTGATGTGTTAATCTTTGAGCCGACATGCTCACACTATTCTGATGTCATGATCTTTAGCATCAGAGTTTGCAGAAGCCGTGTTAAAGGTCTTTTAGGTTGATCATGACTTTGTTGAGTTACAATGATGATGTAGTGTGAGCACGTGGTGATGGATTGGCATCTTGTCTGCAACCAGCTACAACTGCAACCAGCTACAGCTTTCCACAGCTACAATCGCCAGAAGTTCCTGCATACGACAGTTAGCAACAAATCGACCGGTACTTACAGGTTTGAACTTCGAGATTGTTAACAGCATAGTGTGAAAACTCTCTCTAATCCTTACCAAGACCGTTCCTAATCGAAAACCCACAGAGGGCTTTTTAAGATCGAACCGTAGCACATCAACGATTAGGTGAGTCGCTGGAGATCACTCCACGACTGTAGACCGTTTGAAACCATCGTGACCACTAAGCGTAATCCATAAAGAACTACCGAAGTGACCTGCTTTCAGGGCTGCTTGATGTTGACCCTGGCAGGAATTTCCATTCAATCATTGAGAATTACATTTGTAAATTCCCTCATGAATGTTCTGGCAGATTGCTAAGATCTGCGTAGGACTCATAAGTTTACAACTGGTGTCCTTAATGTTGAACAACCAGTGTAGAAATAATTCGTGTCCCTATGAGATCTCATTATGCATCTCGTGGCTCTAGACTCAATTGTGCGTTTTGATTTAGTGAGCGGAGGCTGGAGAGGACTGCCACCTTTTCAATATCATCTAACTCGGAGTGAGAGAGACGATAGGAATGTATTGAACTCCGTGACAATTGAAACAAGAATCCTTTGAGGGACCTTGAGTGGCTAGGGAGGGTTGTGCAGCGTATCACTGGGTCCATGATACTTTGTCTTCAATGCCAGCAATCAACTCAGTGATTCTGACAGCATATGTATTGACCCGGTTTCTGCCTAAGTTGTAAGGAGGGCTTCTTTCTTTTCACCCTTTATCTTTACAATTCTTTTTCATTCTTCAACCCCTTCAGTGCATACCGAGACTTCCTTACTAGTACCTTGTTGGGTTTGTTCCAGTACTAGCTCCATCTCAGTCGGCACTTTTCCCTTATCCACTATTCTCCTTTTTTAATCATACCTAAGGACTTCTACACTAACTAGTGGATTGTCCCTGGGTAGATCCCTCCGGCTCTAGCGGGATCGTGGGAACTTGAGCCTAACCTAACCATCCTTATAACTCCATGCATTAATTAAAATGGTCAGTCTTTGGTATTCTTCCACGATTGCCATAAAACCAAATCCTTGAAAAATCTCTCAAAGTGTTCATGATTCTGAAACACATTTTTGCAAACACTTGAGAGTTTTATATTTTTCAAATGCTCCCCCTCAACATGTGCTCGGTTGATTGTTTTATAAATTTGCACATGTTAGGTAGAGCTCGCACTTTTTGAATTGATCCACTTTCAGTGAACATGACCGATTCGAGACACGCTTACATCACTAGTTAGACTAGCTTGAAATTATTACCCGGCCTGGTCAAGTCCACAAAAAGTTTCTCGAAACGGTACACTCTACTCAGACACATCCTTTTCGAGACACGCTTACATCACTGGTTAGACCAGCTTGAAATTATTACCCGGCCAGGATATGCCCTTTCGATAGATGACAGTTTTGTTTCGTCAATTCTTTTGTGAAGTCTGAGCCGTGCTCACATAAGATGCATGCCAAATCCTTTTTGTCAATTCGCTCCCCCTCAATATGTGCATCGATATACGAAAGAGTTTAGCACATATGGGAGAGCTTACATTTAAGTCCAAAACATCACATTTTATCAGATTTCATATTTAAATCACATTCTCTCCCCCGATCAAAAATTTCAAACCATTTGAGATTTGTGATCCCAATTGATTTAAATAAGTTAGAAAAATGTGAGAGAAAATGTGTCCGATTTAATGTAGTCTGATGATGGAACATACTATGCTCCCCCTTAATCTAAGAGGGAGATTCACTGCTTATTTTGCACAATTGATTATTATGACACAAATGATATTGACCTTTTTGCGCAGATGATGTAATCACCCGCTTTTCTGAGTGAGTCAGTGGTCAACATCGCTTATCCATCCACCAACAAGTACGTCCAAGAATTGTAGATCCCCACTTGGCGAGATCGGAACAAATATTGCTTCGTTTTACTGAAGGTGGTGGTGGTGATGACGGTGTTGTTGTTGTTGTTGTTGTTGTTGCTGCCAATGTTGTTGTCGTGGTGAATTCCGAGCCAATCAATAGAGTTTGAACGTCTGATCAAATGGTTAGAATGGGAACTGGTACATTCATTTTGGCTATGGAATCTGCATAAGAATATCAACACAGATATGCATACATACAGATACACTATTCCTAAATAGCTAACCTTCAGCAGCTTGCCACATTATAATACCAAGTTCATCTTAAAATCAAACCACAATCAGGAACTACGTCAAACCACTATCTAGCAAGAAAAGCAAATGCCAATCATGCACATGGCAATTCACACAGATATCAATATTCAACTCATGAACTTAGGAACATGATTCTAATATGATAGCAATACACCTAAGCAAATCCTGATAGCATAAGCACAATATCGACAACAATTGAGTAGCAATCGACTAACATAAGTCAGACAACATTTGAAACTCATTCATTCAGATCATACAAATGTCATTGGGGCATTCAAGAACATCAAACTTAATGGGTTTTCTAACTTCTTTTAGATTTTGAGTCTTAAAGTATATAGGGGATTAAACGAGGATTCCAAAGTAACACAAATGAACCTACTAGATATGTAAAGCTAGGAAACTATAAGCAAATTGCACATAATGTCCTAAACTTTCTAGCAACCAACACATTAGGCCATTTGATATAAAGTTTTAGCAAAATCCTCTTCAACTAATACCCCATTAACTGCAAAACCTTTTCTAAGAGTCATGAATTAATCAAGAAACCCGTTTGATGATATAAAATTTGAATTCACTCTCCCCCTCAATCAATGACCCGTATTCTAGTTGAACCTCAACTAAGATCACGCTTAACCCCACAACTCATCAAACAAGAACTGTCGTGAGGTTTTGTAGTCGTTGATTGAGTGACAAATTTTATGCATATTCCAAGTATAAACAAATTTCATACAACACATATTCACCAAGTGTCTCACAAATAATTTTCAGAAGAATCATAGAATGAAAACTATTTGTTATACTAAGAAGATTTCTCTTCTTTTACAAGAAATGATGCACTGAAACGTACATCAAATCAGGAAACATGGATATGAAGTAATCCATGCCCAGGTGAACATCACCCAGTTGGAGGAACAACCGTCTTTTTGGCGACGTGCTTTCCCCAATATGAAGCGCGGGTTGCTATCTAAAGTAATAGCAAGCCATTTAGACATGTTTTAAACCATCCATTTTAACTTCTGCTCGAGCTTCATTTAAAGACCCGTGCCATTATTGAATGACATTTCTAAGTCCGTAAATGTTATCGATAAACAGAAGACATGCCTAGGTGAAACTATTTTTGGTATTTTCCATTTTTTAATTTTTATGGTTTTTCTGGTTTTAAGTTTCTCTATTTACAATTAGTATGAATTCTATGTATCTATTTACAAGATAGTATAAGATGTGAAAAAGAATGTAAGAAGCAAAATATATACAAGGATACGAACCAGAAACCATTACTCCTCAGCATTCTGAATCCTTTCCGCATTCATCACTTGACTTGCTGAAGAGCAATGTTAGCACTTTCAATCAGGGAATGATTCTGGTTTTTCACTCTCCCCTAATTAGTGCACACCCCTAATCTGACAACCTCTGACAATCACCCATAAAAGGAAGAAGACTTTGGATGAACGCCCGAAATATGAAGAAGACTTTTGATAACCAAATGCATGCCGTCTTTAATCTTCTAACACTCCCGTCCTAGAGTGACTCCGTCAAAAACCTTAGGCAACTTTTCGGTAGTTTAAGTTGAGCCTCAACTGAAATCTAGCTTAACCTCATAACTCATCAAACAAGAACTGTCATGAGATTAGGTTAACATCAAGTTGGACTTAACCTTAAACTACGGAACAACTTGAACCTAACTTAACTCCACAACTCATCAAACAAGAACTGTCATGGGATTAAGTTAAATATCAAGTTGTAAGAAAAGAGCTCAACATTCTTGAATGTAGAGAAGACTGAAGACTCGACCTTCTTCAAGATTGCCCAATGTGGAGGAATAGAATACCAATCATCTTTATCTCACCAAATGCCTTCCAGTAACCTTACATGTAACCCATCAGCCCGCAGCATACACATGAGATGATAACACCCAACAGAGAACCAAGAGTAGACTGACGACTCGACCTTCTTCAGTCTTAAGTATAACACCAAAGTAACAAGCTGAACCACTGATCATCTATAGAATGTATCCATATTTGGATATTAAGCCCTGATCACGTGAACCTGTTGTGCGTCCTTGATGTACACATTCTCTCTCCCCTGATGGTTACGATTAATCAGCACATAACGTAGCAGTGAAACGATAATACCAAGGTAACAAGTTGAGCCACTGATCATCTACAGTATTTATCCATCCTGGATATTAAGCCCTGATCACGTGAACCTGTTGTGCGTCCTTGGTGTACACATTTCTCTCCCCCATGATGGTTACGATTAATCGGAATCATCATCATGATGTGTACATGTAGCCTGATGACGTATGCATGAAGCATTGACTAGAAACCCATTGTTGCTGATTGTACCAGCCCGTGAGAATATGTAGATTAGCATTCCATGACCATGTTCTTCAACACCTTGATAGACAGAAGAAGTAGTGTTGGAGAACCATGGTTTGCACGACTCCTGAACTGACGTATTCAGGAGTCGTATGACCAATTCTCAATCATCAACCAACATGTAGATTAATATTCACCCTTTCCCCCCCTCAAAAATTGCATATGCCTTCCAACTGCAATTTTTGATGATTGAACTAGTGAATATGAATACCATCAACGGTAAGTAGCTCCACTTGACGGTTCTTGACGACTGACATGTTGTTTATTCACCCTTTCCCCCCCTCAAAAATTGCATATGCCTGTTAACTGCAATTTTTGGTTGAACAAGTGAATAAGAATATACTCCAATGTGCGCCGATCCACTTGAAGACTGAATAAGCACGGAAAGAGCATGAATCTTGTTGATGAGAATGGCCATAAATAAGAAGATTCCTCTTCTTTTGAAGATAAAGTGCACTCAAGCGTACACTTTTCTTTTCTTTAAAGAATGAGGTCTGAACTGATGTATTCAGACGTCATTATGATGAAGAGCGAGGCCTGCACTGACTTGTACAGACGTCATTATGATGAAGAGCGAGGCTTGAACTGCTGTGTTCAAACGTCATCTGATGAAGAACGAGGCCTGCACTGAAGTGTACAGACGTCATTATCTCTCTCTTTACAACTTCTCTCATCTAACTCGTCACCAACCCCATTATCATTCTATCGGCTTGATGTCGTGACCACTGATGGAGAAAACCCAATATGATGAACTTGATACTGAAGTAAAATAACCCGAACTTGTGACTTAAACTTGTACTAATGCGTGACAAAGAGCGGTGTAGAGACTTCGTGCAACATTGAATCCCTAAGTACTCTATACTCTTCAACCAACCAACCATCAAGTATAAGACGTACATCACCTCTTGGATATCCACAACTGCGTGTGACACTGAGCACTACAACGTGACTCCTTAAAGTGATAGTTATTTTGTAGTAGGGAGAAAGAAAAAATAACTAGATATCCAAGTCCTTGTCATTGTATTGAAAGCTCGAACAAGGATCTCGAAGAATCTTCATCCAACCTCCCCGATATCTTCAGATGCTAAGTACACGCACCCATGAAATTTCACTTCAGCCTCAAATAAATAATAATGAATCAACGCCGTAGTCACGTCTTGTGGTTAATGCCCAAATCTAGCCCTTCATGATGCTTTAACTGAACTTTGATAATGGTTTTAACCCGATCATGGTTAAGAGCGCATAGTCCATCATCACGGGATTTTACAAATCTATGATTTAAACCGAAAAACAAGTTCTTTCTCGGGATTTTACAAAATCAAGAAGAAACCGTGAGGCAGTAACAGATTGAATGTGGCATGACTGATTTGATATTGGAGAACATCCGTTTGGGTTAAAAATATCTTGTGAGAATTACAGATTACATCACAACTTTTATAACCTTTGGCCAACTAACCAACCTTGTACACAGATCGGTGACCACTTGATGAAGGAAACCCGATATACCAATACTGAAAACTGAAGTAGTAGTCCCCAAATTTGTTACTTAAGCTTGCACTAATGTTGGAAGAACGGTGTAGAGAATTAATGCTCCAAGCAGATCTCTAAGTGCTCAATACCCAACCAAAGTATGAGACATTAACACCTCTTGCGATTATCGACAACGTCAAGGACGTGTGACACTGAGTACTCCAATAACTCTTAAGTGATAGTTACCCCAACTGCTGGTAACTAGATAACCCAAGTCTTCAACTTAAATTTTGAGCACGAGCAAGTTATCATTGAAGGTCATGCATCCAACCAACCCCGACTTCAAGATAAAATAAGTAGACGCCTTCGTGAAATTCAACTTCAATCACAAATAAAGAATACCGGATTAACTTTGTGATCATCTTGTGTTGTTGACTAGCCAAAAAGAGAAGAAACATGCGCGAATTCTTAGAAGTGCCCATGACTCATAGTCAGTCCTATCAAACAAAGCTGTCTGATCCAGCTACTTGGATGTGGAATAGTTGTCGTACTGTGTACAGGATTTTACAGTTCTTGAGATTTATCTGAGAAATAAATTCAAGAACTAACTGCACAACAGTAAGCTTCAAACTGCTGTAGACTGAACCACTGAATCCTGAATCGCTACGATCTGACCCGCTGTAACCGACACTGCTAAGAATCAAACCGCTGGAGACTGAACCGATACGATCTGACCCGCTGCAACCGGAACCGCTAAAATTCACATCGCTGGAGACAGAACTTGAACTTCTAGGAAACTTGCGATAATTCTCCCCCTCAAAAAGGACATGAAATGACCTTTTTGCCAAAGCTGAGAGTCCGTGATGTTTGTGAATTTGTCAGGCGCAAAACATGGAAAGAGACAACTGAAACTACTGCACCGAAGATGGTGATTAAGACTCTCTTGTAGTAACCCCTTGCTTTCCTCATCATCAATGGTTTAGTAGATTAACAATTCATTGAAGCTCGAAATATGCCAAAACCGCTTGATGAAATGCATATGACTTTAAAGTGAGTAAAAGGTTAAAACATGTCTCCAAACAAATCACCTCTTGTCTTTAAGCCTGACTACCTCTTGAGAAGATCTTGAATAACAATCCCATTAGAAGCTTGAGAAACAACAATCACTTGATGAAGCTTGATAAAGAACAAGTCCGCGACTTAAACTTGCACTAAATTATGAATTAGAACCTATATTGAGCACAAAAACGTAACTCCTTTAAATATAGGTAGTGATATATACCCAACCTTCCATCCTTAATTGTATATATCCACTTCATGAACATCCAAGTCTAATCACCTTAAATTGCAAATTGTGATTTAGAACCTATATTGAGCACAACAACGTAACTCCTTTAAACATAGGTAGTGATATATACCCAACCTTCCATCCTTTATTGTATATATCCACTTCTTGAACATCCAGGTCTAACCACCTTAAATACGCTCGAGCAAGGGTCAACAAACATCTTGCATCCATCCACCCCGATATGTTTGTGACACTAAGTACACCAACCCGTGAATTAACACACCAACCAAGTTACCATAATTTCCCAATTCCTGCTGATCTTGAAGCACAAACTTATCCCGAAAAAGCAGTCAAACCCCGTAAGTTTCATTATGTCTACATCCAAGTCTAGCCTACTTGTCCAAAATTAATTTCACGGGATTTTACAGCTCTTGAGATTTAAACCGAGAAATCGAATCTTTCGCGGGATTTTCTAAAATCTACAAGAGAAACCGTGAAATCAACCAGAATACCCATGAGTGAGGTGCAATACCAATCGTCGAAATTCAAGTCACAGAAGTCCAATCACAACATGATCAAATTGCAACAGACCAAGTCACAGATTGTCAAATTGCAACAAGTCAGATTGCAATCAACCAAGTCACAATAAGTCAAATCGCAAGTGTTAACTCACAACGTCATATCGTAACTGGTCAAATAGCAATTCGACAAGTCGCAATAAGTCAAACACACAACTTGACAAATCACAATTAATCACATTGCAATTTGTCAACTGTAACTCAAATCGTAAACATCAAATTGCAGACTCACTTGAATCGCGGGCATCAATAGGACAATGCTGACAAATCTCCTCCTCTGTAATCCCGATGACATTCATAGACCCAAATACAAGCCGTGAAATGTGAATCCTTGTAAATCATTGAAACATCAAAATATACCACACCCTTTATCAAATATTATCAAAATTTGTGTATCCTAAGTTTAAATATGGATAACCAATTTTAAAAATTCTCGGCCCATCAAAATCCAATACTCCAATAAGTAACAATGAGCGTGGATAACACCTTAATTCAAGATTCAACAACTAACAATGAACTAGGCTAAATCCATTAGAAGCCCATTCCACACCAAATTACGTCAAGCCCAATTAACCATAACCCTAATTAATAGGGGATTATATAACACCACTTACTGCCCATCCAATTAAACCCTAATCTCACTAATCCTAAACATTTTCGCCCCCATCTCTGCCAAACAAAAACGCAGCAATCAATTATCCCCAACCAGTCAAACCCTAATCACATAGAACACCATCTGCCACCCTTATCTCCTCCTCTTTCTATTAGCAATCAAACACAAACACAACCAATAACTTACTCGAACCTGTATCTTCTTAAATTCCTTAGTTGGAGTCAAGAAATCACGTTGAAGGTTTGAGGATCCTTCGAAAGGTCTAAGGTAGGTTCGACATATGTTTTGTATTTGATTTTCATTTAACCGAACACAAAGAAGGATGAAACACGATTGTTTTGTCCTTTCTTTAATTTTTCGGATATTGAAAGAGGCATATCTTTGAAAGAAATTTGACCAATGATGACAAACGTGTATAACTCTTAAGATCTTTAAGGATTTAACCACGAGTTTCACGGACCTGAGGTCAATGTTGTTTTACTATTCATTAAAGTAGTTACTTCAAGATCAGTGATGGTATCTTCATCGTGTGTTTGTTCTCGAAATTGGCTTTGGACATTTGTTGTTCCACACGACAGAAAATCTGAGATCCTTTTGTTATCTATCGTTAATGTTACGAGTTTGAGTATCGTTCGATTGGAGATGAGGGTTTGGATTTGTGAGTCGTTTAAGTTTTTGTTTGTAAAGTTGTTGGTTGTGTTAATGCTCTTCTTTGCAATATCTTTTTGTTAAAGTTTGTTGGTTTGGATAGATGTTGGTTTGGACTGATGATGATAGGATTAGTCAGTGGTATTATTGGTAGTGGTTGCTTGTCTATTACTTCTTTATCTTCTTTTTGATATTTCTTTCTGATGTTGTCGATTGATGTTCTTGAATGCATTTGATTTGATAACCAGGGGAGAGTATTGTTTGTTTGGTCCGGCTCTGCATAACTGCTTCTTACTTTTTGACATTTGATAACCTTTATATGACCAGAGTAGATAGTATAACCATTTGACCGAGTAATCAGACAAACCGAGTCGATAAAATGGTAGACAAACCGCATCTGTGCAAAACACAAACCGAGTTCGGGATTGTATGGACAAACCGAGTCCAGGGTTAAAGAGACAAACCGAGTCTGTTAGCCAATAGACAAACCGAGTTCATGATAATATGGACAAACCGAGTTCTTGACTGTATGGACAAACCGAGTCCAGGGTTAAACAGACAAACCGAGTCTGTTAGCCAATAGACAAACCGAGTTCCTGACTGTATGGACAAACCGAGTCCAGGACAAACCGCATGTTTGACCAGTCAATGCTGTCACTCTCACCCTTTTGTCCCCATTATCTATTTTTGGCAAACAGCCAAACACCAATCCCATTGGACACAAACCGAGTCATAGAACACACCATTTGACACAAACTGCATCCAAGAACACCAATTCTTTAAACCCAGATCTGTTTCACATTACACCATCCAAATCAAAACTTAACCCACCATATGGTCCAGAAACTGCAGCCAAACTACAACCTAAAGTATTAACCAAATATTGGGCACAACAAAAACAAAAAAAATTGGACAACATCCATTAGTGGGTGCACTATTAGCCACAATAAATCCATGAATATAACACCAAGTGAAGAAAAAATATTGGACAAAACCACAAAGACCATGATGTCAACAATTAGTTTGTGACTCCAAAGGTACAATTCAGTCAGCTATAAAGCTCCAAAATAGTGTATGAACCAGAAAAATTTGATTGTTGCTCAAACACACAAGTTTACACGAGATGAGGTTCGAACCAAAGGAGAAACCCACGAATAATCCAAACAAGACATCACGTAAAACAGCAACCCACCTTATGAGATAAACACACGCTGGATTCACAACACATTAAAGATTTAAACACACCAATTTAGTCCAACTTCTCAAGCAGTAAGCCCACAATAAAACCCATCATAGGTAAATACTCAAATGACCAAGAAAGTGATTCTACCAACCCATGTGAGTAAGACAGTAAGTATATAAAAAAATCCGAACAAACAAAAATTGAGACCAACACACAATCAAACCGGATCTAACCATGGCTCTTGATACCAATTGTAGGAAATAACCATCTTGATTGTGTGGATCTATTCGGGTGGTCTTGGATCTTGAAAGATCAAGAATCCCATGGTGAGTTAGTGAGATGTTAGAGAGAGAGAGAGGGAACCCTTTGAGAGAAAACTGGTAATATTAGATTCAATGTGTGAAGAGTTCCAACCCTTCCCAAGTGTGGGAAGGGGTATTTATACTTCCTAATAATAGTGCCCCTAGTGGGCTGTGAAGTGAGCTGACAGTGGGGAAAGCCCCGACCCACTCCACAAATATAGATACGACTAATCTAATAAAACTAATAATACTAATAATACTAAGCTTATATAAATAAGCCTACGAGCTATATAAATGCTAATTAGATGCTCGGGGTGACCGAACCTTCATATGAATATTTATATTCCTAACAAAATACCACATTCAAATACAAAGTTCAACCATTAGAGTTCAAAAGACTCTTAACACATTTAGCAGCGGAAAATGAAATAGTTTGCAGCGGAAAAATAAAGTAGTTTGCAGCGGAGAAAATTTAGATATAAATAACAAAACATAACCCACATATAGCCATCCTGAACCTCCATCCCTTTCATCGTGCACACTTCATAAATCAATTACCTGAGATGACATGCTAAAAAGTCAACACAAAGGTTGAGTGTAATCCATAGGTTTAGTAAAATAATAGTTGAGCACAAGAAATTTTAATCTGGAAGCTTCACATATTCAATCAGGATATCTTTCGTTTATTTTGCTAAGCTCATGACACGCAAAACGTTAACCGGCGTAAGTCGATAGTATCCGCGGAATTTCGTAATCATAATATTTGCCCCCAAGTAGGTATCTTGCCAAATACCTAGGTAACTCAATTATAGTACATCACATGCTGACCGTCCTGGGTCAACATGGCGGGATGGTCAAATCCTATATGCCTATAAACTACAATCGCGCTCACCCGCAGGTGATTAATGGTTCATGATCAAGGGACTTGCTTTTGGCAAGGAAGGTACTTAGCATTTATAGCGTCAATCAGGATATAGCATACAATAAACAATTGTGCTCAGAAAAATAGTAAGTAACATGCATCTCCCCCACGGGATTTATAAACATTTAAAAGTGTACAAGTGGGGCTATGAATCACACCTTAGTCACAGAGAATACGAGATAAACAATCAGATGGTACGGCACAGCAAATGAACCTCAGCACAACCTAATCAATTAAATGACATAACTCAGAAATAATACTCGAAATGATTTTAATAAATAATACTCGTATAAAAGGTTTTAGTTTCAATGGCGTTTGAAAGAAAATACGTTTAAGTCTCGTGTGGAAGACAAGAAAGGTAAAGAGATAATAAGTCGGCGAATACGAACGGACACTCGAGAAAGACGAGAGAAGAAGAAGAAAAGAATATAAAGAAAGAATAAAATCAGAAAAGAATCATTAAACAAATAAACAAATAAACGACATCAATAGATAGTTTCGGCTTTTCCCCGTTTTTCCCAAAATGGATATTATAATCGTTAAAACATAAGAGTTTTGAAAAGGTTTTGGAACATTTAATAAATCATAAATAGTTGAAGTTTATAAAACATTTTACGAAATTTCGGCATGAATTGCCCGTTTATAAAACATTTCCAAGTCATACGACTTATTTGAATATTCCAATTATTAACAAGTTTTACAAGTTTTAATATATAATTGGACATATCATTCGCGTAAATATTAGTTGTTTAGTTTTATCGACCATTTTGTATAGTTCGGGTCCAGGTAGGTTAAGCTCTTATGAGTCTAACGTACCCTTCCGTCTCATGTACCAAAGGGTCCGTAATAGTCCAAATAACCAATACCGTAAATCCAATACGTCCAAATCCTTGTCCACAACATTACATCATTACAATAATATCCAAGTCCAATCGATAAATAAAAGTATCTCATATGTTGCAATTATTCCGAAACATCCCATATCGATAACAAACAAATATATAAATAACAAGCGTCTAATCCTAAACATAACACGACTCAACGAAAATAAATAACAAACGACGACAATTAATAATATACGACTCGATAAAAGATATAAATAAACAACAACACGACAAGTTATTAAACTTAGCCGTGACTCGCCACGAGTCACGACTCGACTCAATTCGAATCGTTGAGACTCTCGGCTAACCAAATCCAAACACAAACACAACCATTACAAACACAACATTACTCACACTATCCTAACTCTAACTTATATCAAAATATTTCCAGTCGACACAAAAGTAACCAAAGCCGCAGCACAAAATCCGAATACTAACACAATCATATCCGCAAACACAACACTACCATCTCTATCTTATTACTCTTGACAAAATGCAAATGACACAACCACAAAATGAAACTGCCATATGATCAACACAACGCAATCCCAAAACAAACATCACCACACTAATTCTAAACATTCTCAACTCGACTTGCCGTGACTCGCCGTGAGTCACGGCTCGACTATATGTCGACTTCCGAAACATCAAACCAATCAAACGGGTTCACAATATATCCACTATCAACAAATCAATACCACATCATCTAAACCTAACAGACGTGGCTTGGCTAGCCATATGGCTGTCGAAACTGCCACAACCCAAACGGACCTCATATGAACATTAACTCAACAAAAAATAATAATAATACTATATCGAAAGAAATAATCACAAGAACATCAAAATAATCAAACCCTCACCGAGTCAACCGAGTTGACTCGGTGAGTTTAACCGAGTGACGAGTTGACTGAGTCAACGAGAAGGGGGAGGGGGAGGGTTTTCCACACGAGGGGTTTTTAACAAGTTTTAACAACCACTTTTATTATCAAAACAGTATTATTAATCGGTATATAAAAAAAATAACGAATTAGGGTTTCAAAATAATTTAAGTAAAATAAATATAAATGGCGTGTGTGGGGTTTTTACCGAAAGATGAGGTGGCTAGGAAGGTAGTAGTAGCTTCGGTGATGGTGGCAGTAGGCGGTGGTGGCGCGTGGGTGGTGTTGTGGTGGGAGCCGAAGGCTCAAAAACTCCAGAAATGAAACAAACAAGCCGATCTATTGATTCGGCAAATAAGATGACTCGCCGAAAAATATTCCGGTGGCCGAAAAATATGAAGGTGGCCGGATTTGGTGGGACGCCGGCGGGTAGGAGAGAGAAGAAGAGAGAGATGAGTGAATAGTAAATGAATTTATTATTAATATTAGGGTATATATATTATTGAATAGGGTTAGAAATGAAAATATAAAAGTGAGGTGTAACACCCCCAAAAATCTGGTTTAGCGGAAGCACACATGTTTGGGTGCTACTAAATTGGTATCACAACACAAAGTATAAAGAATGGTTTTATCTCAACCATTTAAAAATAGATTTCATATTCAAAAGTGATTCGTTTACAACATTTCAAAAATAGTGCGGAAATATAAGCCCATAAAAGATTTCAAGTGGTCCCGAAAATATCAGAGTCTTCTATGACCATGCCATGCCATGCCAAAAGCCTTCACAACTAGATTATCGCCTTAAACCTGAAAATACATGCTAAAAAGTGTCAACACGAGGTTGGTGAGTTCACAGAGTTTAGTGTAAAATGTAAAGCATTTGAATAACGATTTCCCGGCAAAGGCATTGTAAATCCACTCAGTCCCAAGTCCCGCCCATACAAGACTTGCAACCTGTGTGTT
This sequence comes from Artemisia tridentata subsp. tridentata, assembly GCA_021014915.2. Lineage (NCBI taxonomy): Eukaryota > Viridiplantae > Streptophyta > Magnoliopsida > Asterales > Asteraceae > Artemisia > Artemisia tridentata. Next base: position 298,788,623 of record CP139504.1, on the reverse strand, counting down.
TACAACCCGCTGCCAAATAAGAGTTTTAATAAAGCAGTAAAAATACTGTGAGTTCCATAAGAGTTTTGTGGCCATTGTGTCGCTCACAATGTCCTGAAAATAGTGTTTTCCTTCAAGTAAAGTTTGTGATGTGGACCAAGTGTAGGGTAAGCAACCCAAAAATAAAATAGTGTATTACGCTAGCTCTAAGTTCATGCAACCGAAGCTATAACAGTGTGCATGCTCTAGAAGCATGTTAAATATAAAGGCCCGGCAAGTGTTTATCCCAGACACTTGTGTTTCGACATGGTATACGTTCGTTTGCCTATCCGGTCAACCCGAACGGGGACGTTACTCCTAATAGATCTATTTATAACATTCGCGCTTCCCAGCAGGAATTGACGGTTCATGAGTTTGGGCAATTTGGGACATAATAGTGCTTAGGCTAATCCGCGTAATAGTTTGATAACAACAGTGTTGGTCCATAAAATAGTTTTGCATGTTTCTCACCCCGATTGTAAAACAAGTTTAAATAGAGTGGGGTTACATATCAGTCAATCACATATCGCGTTCAAATAACCAATTCAAATAATTCAGCTCAACAGTTAGATATTGAGTAAACAGTTCGCAAATTTCAAATAAACAGTCATTTAGTTAAAACGAGCATGTATTCTCCCCCAGAAACAGTTTAAAAACCAGTAAAAGTAGGGGCCATGAACTCACCTTGGTAAATAGCAGTCAGATCACAAAATAGTTCAGACAGTGCTCAGCACCGACATGCGACCTAGATTAGTAAAGTACGTTTTAGTTCATAATTCGAGTTAAAGGGTTTCAATTATTTCAAAAGTTCATGTTGGTGTTGCTGGTGTGGCAGCATTTAAGTTAAAACCATGTTTTTAACATTTGGACTCATTGGCTCATCGGAGTGTACGAACGTACAAAAGAATAGGAATAGTGACTCTTCGAATTTGACAAAGATCAGAAACTACGCACGAAGGATAATACTATTGAACGTCGACGTGAACGACATATAGGATTGTTGGCGTTTAAATTAATGTACGTGTGTTTATATACATATATAGGTATATATGAGTCCTTTATTATAAAAGAATTGCCTTTGAAAATAATAAATCTTTGTGTTAACAAGGTATAAGGTTTACAAAAAAAAAACCATCTTAAATCAATTTTAATCATATATATTCAAGTTAACGAACGAGCTTAAATTCTCATTTGGCTATATATATATATATATATATATATATATATATATATATATATATATATATATATATATAACGATTTACTATTCATTCTAGTAGAGAAACATTTTTACTTATCTATATGAAAAAAAAATGTTGCGTTGTCTAAATATATAAATAAATGTAACAAACGTGTTTAGTAGTGTTTTTATTTTAAATAGATCGTGGAGATAAAATATAATATTGTCACGTTTTATTAGTTAATGATTTGTGACGACGGCTTTATATTTGAAGCGAGTATACGTAACACGATTTCGTGTCGAGAGTGGGCTGTGGCCCAAGGAATAAATTTCTCGAGTGGGCTTATTAAAATTAACAGACTTCAATTTTTAGCTTGACTTGGACTATGAAGGATCGGCATATGATGTGGGAAGTTTGATGGGCTGCGGCCCAAACAGGAACACCACCAGACTAGCCCAATGAGCTGAGTGAGTGTGCCCTGTTATCGCAAATCCAAACAGAAAGAGAAAGAAAAGAACTTGTGTTTCAAAAATATAGGTTCCAATATCAGTATCCACTCTCAGTATCATAAAAATTGCACAAGCTTCAATGCACCAAGACGACTTAGAACTAGTTTTCTCGCAGCCAAGAGTGGCTGGAAAAGAACACGACTCGGGGAATTTGTGAGGGCATTAACGACACAGTCTTACGAAGGGGCTAAACTCTAGCTATCGAGGAGTTAGGCACTCGTTTAAGGGTTCTTTGAGACCATTATGTACTGAGCAAACAAGCACCCAACGGGGTGGTTTTTACCCAGACATTACAACGCCTATAAGGACTCGACTGCATTCTTGCAATCGGACATGACAACAAGATTCAAGACTTTTGAACACTGATATACACATACTTTGCAGCCTATTTCAAGTGTAAATAAGGTACTAACAGCTTTCGAACACAACCCAACGAGTTCGAGTACCACTCGAAACTCAACTCGAGCACAAGTCCGAGTATAACACAGCCGATGTTAGTGTATGCCGGACTATAACTCGAGTACAAATCAAATCATACAACTCAGTTTTTGACCTTCCTAAATTACTACTCGATCTAGAACACAAAGAAATCAACACTTCTATAAATGAGCCGAATCAATTACAATTTATTTTCAAGTTTAGAGTTTTTCAGATTTGAGTATAGTCATACCAATACGAAACCAAACAAGAATAATGATTCCACAAGATGAACACCCCGTCATGAATAGCACCGTATCAAGATTTCGAGCCAACACTAGATTCTAATTTATGTTATCAGTTTCAAAAGTCTTTTTACCACACCACAACCAAAAATGAATCGACAATATTTTGACAAACGAAAAACTCATAACAATCACAAAATATTAAATCATTCGAGAGTTCAAGAACAAGATAACAAGGATAAAAATTAAACCTTACAACAATAGAGTCGGTTTAACGAGGAGACCAAAGAAATCAATAACCCAAATCCGATTCCAAGCAAGCAATCCCACCACAGCTCTTCTTGTATTCTTGTGTGTTGTTTGAGTTGTGGTAGCCTGTGGGACGATTTGGGTATAAAAGGATTAAAACAAGGAAGATTTTATTCCCTCTCTCTTCACCTACAGACGCTCCATGGCTAAAAGGGGAAACCCTAGTCCTTGCCCTTGGTACTCTCTTGGCTCCAAGCGCATATTTTCGGTCTTGAAGGTCGGAGTGTTAGTTGTCCTTCTCTTGGACACAAGGAAACGGATAAAAGAAACTTGGCCACCATCCTTTTGTTGTTTTCGATTTGGAGAAGGAGACAAGTGGAGATAGCGATTTCTTTGCTATGATGGGAGCAGGGTTTCAGAAAGAGCAGTAGTGGAAGAGAGAGAGGCGTGGGTTTGGATAAGAGAGAAGAGGCAGGGTTTTTGTTTTATTGTATTATAATAAAAGTAAGTGTTAATAAAAGTAGTGTAAAGAAAAGGTAAGTGATGAGTTTTTAATAGAAAGGTGAGTGTTACATTAATTTGTTTAAGTGTATTCTGGGTTTCGCTGAAATCCAGTTTGATTAGTGTTTACCGGGTTATCGGGGGCACGAAAGATATAGCTCAGGTGTCGATTTCATCAGACTGACATAGAATAAAATCTATTGACTCCGGAATGAAATTATAGAATTTAATTGTTATTAATGTGTTGTCGGTACGCGTGTGGTGTCGTTTTTCAAGAAAACGAGATAACCTCTCGTTTTTGTTACGTTGTTGTTTGTAAATGTCAGAAAGTGACAATTTCACCTTTTCTACTAAAATTAAATTGTTTTGGTGAGTTACTGTACGCCACAGTGTGCGGGTTTTGTTTCCCATAATCGTTATGTAAACACATAAATGTTTAATCTAACAGTTAGGTAATAATAAATAGACATTTATTATTAAAATATAGGTGGAAATTTACCGTTTGTCACATCCTTCCCGCCTTAGAAGGAAAACCGTCCTCAGTTTTCACTTAAAGTTACCCGATGGGGTTGAGAAGAATTGAGGGCATTTACGCTTGATTTCGTTTTCATGAATTCGATACCTTTTCGAGAGACTATTGAACTTTGACAGTTGAGACGCGGAGTGTTAGCTTTGAAGTACAAAATTCTTGAGATGACTATTCCCGTCATAGGGTTGGATAAAGTTCTTGTTTGAAAACTTTATTTGAGTAAGTCTTTATATGAATTTGACCAAAATAACTTTACAGTTAATACACATTCCTTTGTTAGAGATCAGTAGATACTTAGGGTGACAAGGTTTCAAAAAAATTCAAAATTTCGTAAAACGGTTCTTAGTCAGGGTGTGGATGGGATAATTTCCACAAAAGTTGGCGTTTGACGTTCCTTAACAAAAGTTTGATAAAGTTTGGGCAGAAAAATTTCACGCATCCAAGTGAGTGTTTCAGAAAGATATAACTACAGATTTCATAAACCTAAGTATTCAATTTACTTTAACAGTACCAAGGGGTAGTAATATAAACGTTTTCCAGGTGGCTGGATAGTCCACCGGGTGATTGCAAAACAGTTTATAGAGTAATGGGAGACAATTTATTATTTACAAAATAACAGCAATCTGCAGTTTAGTTTGTGATATAGTAGCAAGTCAACAAATAGGGTTATGAAATAACTTGTGAAACGATTTGTAGAACAGTTCATAGAACGAGAACCATTCGTTGTTTACAAAATAGTTGTAGGGTCGAAATTTTGATTTCATAAAGTAGGAGTAAAACATTTGCAGGGTGACCGCGAGAAATCAGTTTGTATGATATTAACGACATGGTTTATTATCTTATGAGAGGGTAGCAAAAATAGCTGATATTCCCGAGGGACGAGAGGAGGATTAGGTGATTGTCCCAAGGAACGCGGTTCAGGTTATTCTTTAGGGTCTTAAGGTTTCTGTCGGGCGCAAAATCTCTGCCGAATGGGAAGTTTAGCGAGTTCAGAGTACGACTGTGAAGAAGGATGTTGATTGCTATTAGCAATCGGTTGGCTGTCTCAGTGGCGTACTTAGTGTTTAACGCGGAAAGTACAACATCATTTAAGTGTAGGGTTTGAGGTGGAGGTGACTGTAACGAAAACAAAACAAAGCTGAATGACAATTCCAAATTCAGGAATGAGGTTCAGATTTAAACATGGTCAAAACCAATTCTGATGCTCCAATAAGCTGAAATGGGCTTACTACGATCTCGAGGAGTTACAAATAAGCAACTCGGATTTAAACGATGCTCATCGGGTCTAGCCTGAGCCGATGCAAATTACGGGTAGACGGCAGCAACTGGGATTCCATATAAATGGCGAAGTAATGTGGTGTCGGAGGTATTACAGTTCGAGGTTCAAATTCAAACATAGCCAAAAACCGATTCCAAACGCTCCAATGGGATTTTTAAGATTTCGAGGAATTACAAATAAGCAACATGGGTCCAAATGGTGCCAATCGGGACTAACTGGCCCGATGCAAATTACAGTCAGACGGCGACAAATAGAAATTCCGTATAAATGGAGGAGTATAGCGGTGCCGGTGTATTACAGTTCTTAAGGTGTTGTGATGCCAGTGTGTTGTGTGTGGATGTAAATGTGAATGTTAGGCAGTGATTATGTACACACACAAAATTTTAAGTCTTTCAAAGATCAAGTAGGAAATCAATCTGGACATAACTCTAGTATAACTACTCTGAGTATTGCAAAATTTACCTCTGAGTCGGACATAGGTGATCAGGCTATGTCCCACTGTCCCTGGTCGAATATAGGTGATCAGTCTATATTCCACCGAGGTTCAATAAATTTTAGAATAGTCAGCTTAGTTACACCAGTAATATATCCCTTACTTTTAAAAGTTTCTTAAATAATTAAGGCGGATGTCCACACTCGAGGACGATTGATGAGATTGCGTAGAGAAAAGGCGTACTGCTACGACGAGTATGATGCGTGTGTATAAGTATGTCGAAGGTACTTATAGTAGATAGTGAAAATAAATGGATATACTTATCCAATAACAGTGTGCACATCTCATCAATTATATTAGCAATAAAATCACAAATGAGGCATCAGCTTGGCAGGCAGGCATGTGGCGGTCATAGGGTTTTGTTTTTGTAAAAGTGGTTATAGTCTAGGTTTGAAAAATACCCAGTTCTCTATAACCTAGGCTCTGATACCAATCTGTAACACCCCCAAAAATCTGGTTTAGCGGAAGCACACATGTTTGGGTGCTACTAAATTGGTATCACAACACAAAGTATAAAGAATGGTTTTATCTCAACCATTTAAAAATAGATTTCATATTCAAAAGTGATTTGTTTACAACATTTCAAAAATAGTGCGGAAATATAAGCCCATAAAAGATTTCAAGTGGTCCCGAAAATATCAGAGTCTTCTATGACCATGCCATGCCATGCCAAAAGCCTTCACAACTAGATTATCGCCTTAAACCTGAAAATACATGCTAAAAAGTGTCAACACGAGGTTGGTGAGTTCACAGAGTTTAGTGTAAAATGTAAAGCATTTGAATAACGATTTCCTGGCAAAGGCATTGTAAATCCACTCAGTCCCAAGTCCCGCCCATACAAGACTTGCAACCTGTGTGTTTACAACCCGCTGCCAAATAAGAGTTTTAATAAAGCAGTAAAAATACTGTGAGTTCCATAAGAGTTTTGTGGCCATTGTGTCGCTCACAATGTCCTGAAAATAGTGTTTTCCTTCAAGTAAAGTTTGTGATGTGGACCAAGTGTAGGGTAAGCAACCCAAAAATAAAATAGTGTATTACGCTAGCTCTAAGTTCATGCAACCGAAGCTATAACAGTGTGCATGCTCTAGAAGCATGTTAGATATAAAGGCCCGGCAAGTGTTTATCCCAGACACTTGTGTTTCGACATGGTATACGTTCGTTTGCCTATCTGGTCAATCCGAACGGGGACGTTACTCCCAATAGATCTATTTATAACATTCGCGCTTCCAGCAGGAATTGACGGTTCATGAGTTTGGGCAATTTGGGACATAATAGTGCTTAGGCTAATCCGCGTAATAGTTTGATAACAACAGTGTTGGTCCATAAAATAGTTTTGCATGTTTCTCACCCCGATTGTAAAACAAGTTTAAATAGAGTGGGGTTACATATCAGTCAATCACATATCGCGTTCAAATAACCAATTCAAATAATTCAGCTCAACAGTTAGATATTGAGTAAACAGTTCGCAAATTTCAAATAAACAGTCATTTAGTTAAAACGAGCATGTATTCTCCCCCAAGAACAGTTTAAAAACCAGTAAAAGTAGGGGCCATGAACTCACCTTGGTAAATAGCAGTCAGATCACAAAATAGTTCAGACAGTGCTCAGCACCGACATGCGACCTAGATTAGTAAAGTACGTTTTAGTTCATAATTCGAGTTAAAGGGTTTCAATTATTTCAAAAGTTCATGTTGGTGTTGCTGGTGTGGAAGCATTTAAGTTAAAACCATGTTTTTAACATTTGGACTCACTGGCTCATCGGATTGTACGAACGTACAACAGAATAGGAATAGTGACTCTTCGAATTTGACAAAGATCAGAAACTACGCACGAAGGATAATACTATTGAACGTCGACGTGAACGACATATAGGATTGTTGGCGTTTAAATTAATGTGCGTGTGTTTATATACATATATAGGTATATATGAGTCCTTTATTATAAAAGAATTACCTTTGAAAATAATAAATCTTTGTGTTAACAAGGTATAAGGTTTACAAAAGAAAAACCATCTTAAATCAATTTTAATCATATATATTCAAGTTAACGAACGAGCTTAAATTCTCATTTGGCTATATATATATATATAACGATTTACTATTCATTCTAGTAGAGAAACATTTTTACTTATCTATATGAAGAAAAAAAAATGTTGCGTTGTCTAAATATATAAATAAATGTAACAAACGTGTTTAGTAGTGTTTTTATTTTAAATAGATCGTGGAGTTAAAATATAATATTGTCACGTTTTATTAGTTAATGATTTGTGACGACGGCTTTATATTTGAAGTGAGTATACGTAACACGATTTCGTGTTGAGAGTGGCCTGTGGCCCAAGGAATAAATGTCTCGAGTGGGCTTATTAAAATTAACAGACTTCAATTTTTAGCTTGACTTGGACTATGAAGGATCGGCATATGATGTGGGACGTTTGATGTGCTGCGGCCCAAACAGGAACACCACCAGACTAGCCCAATGAGCTGAGTGAGTGTGCCCTGTTATCGCAAATCCAAACAGAAAGAGAAAGAAAAGAACTTGTGTTTCAAAAATATAGGTTCCAATATCAGTATCCACTCTCAGTATCATAAAAATTGCACAAGCTTCAATGCACCAAGACGACTTAGAACTAGTTTTCTCGCAGCCAAGAGTGGTTGGAAAAGAACACGACTCGGGGAATTTGTGAGGGCATTAACGACACAGTCTTACGAAGGGGCTAAACTCTAGCTATCGAGGAGTTAGACACTCGTTTAAGGGTTCTTTGAGACCATTATGTACTGAGCAAACAAGCACCCAACGGGGTGGTTTTTACCCAGACATTACAACGCCTATAAGGACTCGACTGCATTCTTGCAATCGGACATGACAACAAGATTCAAGATTTTTGAAAACTGATATACACATACTTTGCAGCCTATTTCAAGTGTAAATAAGGTACTAACAGCTTTCGAGCACAACCCAACGAGTCCGAGTACCACTCGAAACTCAACTCGAGCACAAGTCCGAGTATAACACAGCCGATGTTAGTGTATGCCGGACTATAACTCGAGTACAAATTGAATCATACAACTCAGTTTTTGACCTTCCTAAATTACTACTCGATCTAGAACACAAAGAAATCAACACTTCTATAAATGAGCCGAATCAATTACAATTTATTTTCAAGTTTAGAGTTTTTCAGATTTGAGTATAGTCATACCAATACGAAACCAAACAAGAATAATGATTCCACAAGATGAACACCCCGTCATGAATAGCACCGTATCAAGATTTCGAGCCAACATTAGATTCTAATTTATGTTATCAGTTTCGAAAGTCTTTTTACCACACCACAACCAAAAATGAATCGACAATATTTTGACAAACGAAAAAACTCATAACAATCACAAAATATTAAATCATTCGAGAGTTCAAGAACAAGATAACAAGGATAAAAATTAAACCTTACAACAATAGAGTCGGTTTAACGAGGAGACCAAAGAAATCAATAACCCAAATCCGATTCCAAGCAAGCAATCCCACCACAGCTCTTCTTGTATTCTTGTGTGTTGTTTGAGTTGTGGTAGCCTGTGGGACGATTTAGGTATAAAAGGATTAAAACAAGGAAGATTTTATTCCCTCTCTCTTCACCTACAGACGCTCCATGGCTAAAAGGGGAAACCCTAGTCCTTGCCCTTGGTACTCTCTTGGCTCCAAGCGCATATTTTCGGTCTTGAAGGTCGGAGTGTTAGTTGTCCTTCTCTTGGACACAAGGAAACGGATAAAAGAAACTTGGCCACCATCCTTTTGTTGTTTTCGATTTGGAGAAGGAGACAAGTGGAGATAGCGATTTCTTTGCTATGATGGGAGCAGGGTTTCAGAAAGAGCAGTAGTGGAAGAGAGAGAGAGGCGTGGGTTTGGATAAGAGAGAAGAGGCAGGGTTTTTGTTTTATTGTATTATAATAAAAGTAAGTGTTAATAAAAGTAGTGTAAAGAAAAGGTAAGTGATGAGTTTTTAATAGAAAGGTGAGTGTTACATTAATATGTTTAAGTGTATTCTGGGTTTCGCTGAAATCCAGTTTGATTAGTGTTTTCCGGGTTATCGGGGGCACGAAAGATATAGCTCAGGTGTCGATTTCATCAAACTGACATAGAATAAAATCTATTGACTCCGGAATGAAATTATAGAATTTAATTGTTATTAATGTGTTGTCGGTACGCGTGTGGTGTCGTTTTTCAAGAAAACGAGATAACCTCTCGTTTTTGTTACGTTGTTGTTTGTAAATGTCAGAAAGTGACAATTTCACCTTTTCTACAAAAATTAAATTGTTTTGGTGAGTTACTGTACGCCACAGTGTGCGGGTTTTGTTTCCCATAATCGTTATGTAAACACATAAATGTTTAATCTAACAGTTAGGTAATAATAAATAGACATTTATTATTAAAATATAGGTGGAAATTTACCGTTTGTCACATGAGGGGAGTGAAATAAAAATAGGGGGCGGAGGGGGTAAAACTGACAACATGGCTAATATTTTGATGAAAACACCGCGGGACCCATTTGACATATCAAACGGACTCAAAAATTAACGAAATTTGCGCCATTGTTCACGAAATAATTTTCCAATAAAAACAAGTATAAATTTGCAATACTTTCAAAAATTAAATATTTTTGACAAATACAATACGTTTTGTGCTTTCTAGGTTGTGCCGGTTCACTAATAGGGACAATATTCTCGTTTCTCGCAATAATTCTCGTTTCTCAAGCCCAAATAAGTTCAATAAAAAGTTTAAGTTCTCAGGTAACGCAAAGTTTTAAAATAATTGGCTAGAAATGATTTGGAAAATTACCGGGTGTTACAGAGAAGATATGTCTAAAAGGGGTGAGGGATAAGAGAGAAATGGCTCACTATTTATAGGCAAATGTGAGAACTGTTCACCCGGTTCCACCGGATCCCTTCCCCCAGAGATCCGGCCAGTGTAAACCCAGGGATCCGACCATCTGGTATTGATGCGATGATTGTAACCCTCACAAAAGGTTTTATAATCCTCTAGGCAGTGTAGCTAACCGTTGCAGTGTAGTATAGGTAAGTCCGGGGGATTGATCGTTCTTTAGGGGAATAGTCTCGCAATAGTTGTGGAAATGTCAAGATGTATGACGAGATAGGTCTAGAGGTGAAGGATGATTCTTTTTGTATTTTTATATTTTATGAAAAGCAATTTAAAAATCTCGGTTTTGAAGGAGTGGGCGGAATTAGTTGTTAATCAACTAACCCAAAAACTAATTATAAAACTAAAATTAATCTAATAACAAAGAAAGGTAATTTGGCGGTAACTCTTATGATAGGGAAAACGTGTTCACTTAGAATTAATTACTCCCTAGTTATCTCCTACTGATTTGTTGAATTATCACGTCCTTGTTTTAGTTGAAGCGTTGTATTCATTAATATAGGTCGTGGGGAGGTGCCGAAGTCCCCAACTCTATGAATCTTAGTCTCCCCTAAATCACTTAAAGTCTATTAAGTTTTCTAGGATCTACAAGCCGCAATTCACGTAATAAATACAACGAGAAAAACTAATAGTGCACTCTATGGTTGCATTTTCTAAGACGTTCAAGCTAGTTACATATAAGAGGTCAGCCAGTTTTCTTAGCCTAACGCGAGGCAATCAACTAAACAAGAGACAACAAATCAATATTCAATAACTAGGTTTCACTAGATCTAAGCAAACACAAATAAACTTAAGCTAACATGTTAAAGCAAAGAAAAGATAAACAAGTAATCAAACAACACATAGACATATTGAATGATTAAACGAATAACTTATCTTCAATAAAACATGGATGAAAAAGGCTGGAAAAGCCTTACAAAAGCTGTCAAAATCATCTAGGGTTTTGTCCTCCAAAGTGTTACACATAACAATGAAAACAATCAAAAATATATATAGTTTTACAACTCTGACGGCGTCAGCTTATAGCTTCTGACGCTGTCAGCTCGCCATGGATTAGGGTTTCATCTTGTGCAAGTCGCCGTTCTGACGGCGTCAAGGCTGATTTGAAGCCGTCACTTGAAAATATTTCTGGGCCGTCTCTTGTTAGCTTAAAGCGTGACTCCCATCTTCCATTTACACCTGACGGCGTCAGGTTATAAAATCTTTAAATTCTTCTGAGGCGTCACTTGATAGATTTCCACTAGAAATCCAGCTTGATTAACACATGACGGCGTCACGTTGTAGCTTGTGATGCCTTCAGACTCCCATGTCTAACATTATTTCTGCGACTTTGTCGTTTTCTTCACTTTTTTGTCCAAATACGCCCTAAAAGTGCCAAATTCCAGAATTCTCGTCCCAAGTACCTAAAATACAAACAGAAACGATTTGAGGCAATATTTGATCATATTTATATGATTTTGGGCTTAAATGACCCCTTAAAAATGTACCAAATAAATCTTTATCAAATATCCCTACACTTGGGATTTGCTTGTCCTCAAGCAAATGAGCTTTTATCCTAATCAATTTACAAGTTAGGGGTCATTTAACATTAATATAAAACTAATTACAACATATGATCGTTCCACGTTAGTCGAAATAAGCACAAAAATTACATACTAGCACCTTACACAAAGTGTTTGGATTCTCACATCTCTCGGGTGTATAAAGTTATATAACATATGGAAACGGGAAAATATAACACTCTCTACCTGTCATAGCACATAGATTACCATAGACTTGGGAATGGATCAAAACTCCACCACTTTGGCGTAAGCGCCTAGGATAAACTATCAAAGAGGGCTTTTCAAGGGTTGTAACGTTAGGTGTAAGGGTATGAAAAACACGGTTTGTTGGATAAAGGGAAATTTACTGGTGGCAAGTCAGTTATCTTGGTCAATTACATGTACAATGAGGCGTTGCTAAGCCAAGACTCGACTCAACTTGACTCGCTAACTATTAACTCTTTTTGTATTTTTCTCGACACTTTCTTGACTTAAACATAAATAAAAGAAACGGGATGGTAGTCCATATGTTTTTTTTTTTTTCTTTGTCTTTCGATTTTTTTTTCATACACTTTTGCCCTACCATCCAAAATAATACATCATTTCAAAGGGATTACTTGCAACCTCCCTACACTTGAACTTTTATATACTTTACACATAACTAACTAATGACCCGAATTAAGAAAATCAAAACACTTGGAGTACTTTAAACATTAACGCACATATAGGGGTAATAACATTGACATTCTTTCCCATTACTCCATAACAACTAGTACTTTTACCCATGAGTCCCAATCATCCCAAAATTGTATTTACAAGATATGACTCGACTTAGCAACCATGTAACCAATTAGATAATTAACAAAGGGTTTAACATAAATGTTGTAACAATAATGCACTAAAAATGAGTGCATACAAGGTAGGCTAAGGTGATTTGGGTGTACATTTGGGGGTGGATTGTAAACAATGTTCTACATTAATATTTCGAAATCCACCGAAATATCATGAGAACCGCGAAAAGGATAGGCTCTGAGGGGTGTACTAGGGGTATCGTGTACTAAAAATGAGTACATCGCAAAGGTGTGGGAAAATTACTTGGCCGGTGTAGCCAACGTAATTATAAACACAGGTTTAAAACAAGGGTTATCCTAATGCCTCTTATCATTTAGTAAATCCTAACTACATGAATGTAGTCTCACTAGCGATCTCGGGATGCATCACAACACAAGTTCTAGAATCTATATACTACCGGTACACTCATAAGCATTAAAGGTAAATGCTTTTTCCTATATATCTAAAGGCGAACCTCACATTTTTGGGGTAGAAATTTTTGAGTGGAAGAGTTTTTGTGCTAGCTATATAATTCCTATCCATGAGACACTTATTAAAACTAAAGTTTCACTCCTATATGTTGTAAAAAAAATTTTAATTTGGTGCTAAAATTGCCCTAATAAGTATCTTTCTTAGTTTATTACACATTTACTCTAAAACAAAACAAATATCAAGCAAAGTTATAGTTTCTAAGGTATCCCATTTTACCCTCCCTATACTTAAATTGAACATTATCCCCAATGTTCTTGAAAAGTATCAAAGTTATGATAACGGGAAAATAAAATAGATGAAAGAAACTAATACTCCCCTGATTCGCTCGACATGGAAGATGTGAAAACATGATTAAATCCTCCTCTAAGAAAACAAACTTGATAAGCTTCACTTCCAATGTATACTTTCATCTTCTTGTCCAATATAACCTGTAATTCACTAAGAAAACGAAACACAAAACCTCGCATAAAATCGGCGGTAAACACTATATATAATAAAAAGTAATTCCTAGAAAACACTTAAGACATAATGCTTGCAAAATAAATGTCTACAGATTCCCGGAAATTTAAAATTCTGAAAATTTTTCAAATTTTTTTTAAGTTCCAGCAGAAAAACAAAATCCTGGAAAACTGTGCTGCTACAGTGCCTGATGTCTTCGGGTGTTAACCCTGACGCCGTCAGGTATGACCTGACAGTATTTTTACGTTTTTGTTTCTATAAAATTTCTGGAAAAACCTGATTAATAAAACTTGGAAAAACTACATGATCCGTCTGAAAACGTATATATAAATATAAACAGTCTCAGAACGAATACTCGTGTGTAGTGTGAAACCAGGCAAGTGATCACCCGGATCGTTTCCCAACGAGGTGTGAATAGGCAACTGTGAAAAGCTAGGATTAGAGTGACTGATGTGATTTAGATATTTTTGATTTTGCTTTTTTATATCTAATTAACAATTATACAAAAGAAACTTAAACGCGATTAAAATAAATTACAAACGCGCAACGGGGAATCTAAAAATGGGACAAAAACTGAAATCTATAAAATTTAAAACCTAAAAATGTAAAATGACTTAAAACTTATTTAAAAACTTAAATTATATTTTTAACACTTTTTATTTAATTATTATTAATTATTTATTATTTAATTACTTATTTAAACTATTTTAAATTATAAAAAATACTAAATGAGCAAAGAAAAATATAAAACTTTTTCTAAAAATATTATTAAGTAAAAAGAAGCTAATAAAATTATAAAAATGAAAATTACTTAATTAAAATTTAAAAAGATAAATTCTATTAAATAGAAGCTATCACTATATTTCTTTTTTTGGTTTTTCTTAAGGTCTAAAAATATAATTATATTTTTCCTAGATTAAAAATGACAAAAGAAAATTATGAAAATTAGATTTATATTTTTCTGATTATTATTTTATTTATTATGATTTAATTACTAATAGAAACTAATTAAAAAGATTAAAAATATTAAATGACTTAGGAAAATTATGAAAAATTCTGAGTAAATCTAAATTAATATTAGAAAGCTAGGAAAAATAAAAGTGGAAGTTATCTAAGCCTGATAAGCAGATTTGGGCTAAGAAGCAGTTTGCATATAAGCCAAAAATAAGCTAAAAAGCTAGGAAAATTACCAAATGCTCAGAACAGGTTTAAACAACTTATGCAAGCACAATACAACTGACAAACACAAATAAGCTAGAGAAATAAGCAAGATAAGCACATGGGCAGTTGCAAAATCTCAACAGAAAATTCAGAATTGCAGCCCACTTTGCAGACAGATTAAGCACACTAAGGGGCTGTTTACTTTCTGCTTAATGTCCTGTTTGGTAACAAAACTGGCTGGAAACAGGAAACTTTGGTGTTTCTTTTTAACTTATTGCAAAAGAGAATCCTTAATGTGAAAGGGGGCAAAATTTGATGCTGTTTCTATCCAGGACGTCTTAATACGAGTTTTTTTCCCGAACTAGTGTAGGTGGAAAAAATAAATTCGAAAAAATTTAGAAAACTTCGAAAAAATTTATAAAAATTTATAAAAATTCGAAAAATTTATAAAAATTCGAAAAAATTTATAAAAATTTTAAAAAAATTCGAAAAATTTTAAAAATTCAAAAAATTTATAAAGTTCAAAAAATTTATAAAAATTCAAAAAATTCGAAAATTTTATAAAAATTTATAAAAATTCAAAAAAACTTATAAAAAATTTGAATTTTTTAAATTTTTTTTCGAATTTTTATAATTTTTTTGAATTTTTAAAAAATTATAATTTTTTACAAATTTTTTGAATTTTTAAAAAATTATAAATTTTTATAAATTTTTTGAATTTTTTAAAAATTTTAATAAGTTTTTTCGAATTTTTATAATTTTTTATAAAATTTTCGAATTTTTTGAATTTTTATAAATTTTTTGAATTTTTAAAATTTTTCGAATTTTTTTAAAATTTTTATAAATTTTTTCGAATCTTCATAAATTTTTCGAATTTTTATAATTTTTTTCCACCTACACAAGTTCGGGAAAAAACTCGTATTAAGATGGTCAATTAAGCATAAAAAAGAAACAACATATATCCACACATACACTAACTAGAAACAGGACACATATATCCACACAGACACTAACTAGAAACAGGAAAAAAAAGAAACAGCCCTAAATAAGCTGAGAAGCAAAATGTTATGGGGGCAAAAGCTAGGTGATACTACTGGCTATCTTAAAAACTAAAAAGCCCCATCACAAACACACCAATTGAAGTCCAATTTCCCCCTAGATCAGATGGGATTCAGCACCCAAACCTGATTTTTTTGACTTTTGCAGTAAAACACAAAAGTTGACTTTGGTGAGTTTTGATCCTATCTAATGGACTGAGATTGCAATAATAAGTTAAGATAAGACTAGAACAAGCAACTTTAACAACTATATAACTAATATGAGTGATTATGCAAACTAATGTTCTAACAGTTAACTAGAAAATGGAAATTCAAGAGCTTTTTGACTTTTTAACAAATGGGTACTGGATTTTAAGCTTTGACTGACCTATAGTGACCTATTGAAGCATGTTTTAACAAATGACAATGGCAAAAACTCACTAGAACACTAAGGGTTCCCCTGAACCAAACAACCCTTTTATCAAATTGGTTTTGAGGTTTTCAAAACAAAACACTGAATAAGACCAAAAGCTTGATTACTAAGAACATATCATGATGGGTGGTTTTGCGACCTTACAACAGGTTTTACCTCTCGAGGGATCTCAAGAGGCTTACAACCCCACCAGGCAGTGTACCTGACCGATGTAGTATAGTGTAGTGGTAAGTACGGGGGATTGATCGTTCTCCATAGGGAATAGTGTTCGTTAGGTATGAAAAATTACTCTAATAGGTCTAAGGGTGAGAGAAGATTCTTTTTATGTTTTTATATTTTTTTATGAAAGCAAGTAAAATCTCGGGTTTGAAAGAGTGGGCGGAATTAGTTGCTAGTCAACTAACCCAAATTACTACGAATGCAAATAAAATAAAATAACAGAAAATGAAAATGTTGGTGAAAACTTATGTGGAGGGAAATGTGTTTACTTAGATTTCCTTACTCCCTAACTATCTTTTACCAGTTGATTAGTGTGTATTAGTCGCGTGGATGACGGGTGTATTCCTTAATACCATTCGTGGGGTGGCGTACGTACTTCCCCAAATCTACAAGCTCCTACTTCACTCCTATGTCGAGCCGGCTAGGAAGCTCCTAACATGGGATCACTAGAATTCGCTTGTGCATTAAATACAACCATAAAAACCTTTAGTACGCATTGGTTCATGTTTCTTAAGACGTTCAAGCAAGTTACCGAATAGGAAGTTAGCCAGTTTTCTTAAGCCTAACATAGATGAACAATCATCCAATACAACTAACAACACACTAATAACCAATAATCAATAGCTAGGTTTCATTAGATCTAAGCAAACACAAGATAAATCTAGCCTAACATGTTAAACAAAAGACAAGAATAAGATAGAATCAAACAACACATAGACATATTGAATGATTAATTGATAACTTATCTTCAATGTAACATGGAAGATCTCAAGGCAAAAAGCCTTGAAAGAGCTGCCAAATTCGTCCTAGGGTTTTCACACACAAAGTTCCCCAATAAGTTCCACACTAATGACAAAAAATTAGAAAACTATATATAGACTTTTGGATCTGACGGCGTCACGTTATGGAGTGTGACGCCGTCACCTCGCCGCTTTTAGGGTTCTCGGATGACCTTCTTGACGCCGTCCCTCTTTAGCTCTCCAAAATCCGTTCTGGCTTATCAAGGCTTGACGCCGTCAGACTATGAACGTGACGCCGTCCCTCTTTGAATTATAACGTGACGACCTTGATCAGATTAAAGCGTGACGCCGTCAGAATTTCCATGCAATTTCTCTGGCTTATCATGAGTAAATTTCGCATCCACCACTTTTGCTAAGCCATGACGCCGTCCAGGGTTAATCCTGACGCCGTCAAAGGTAACTTCCAGCAAGATTTTGAGACTTTGTCGTTTTCTTCACTTTTATGCTCCAAAAACGTCCAAAATGCTTCCTTTTCCAGATTTCTCCTCAAAAGTACCTAAAATGACAAAAGGAACGATTTAGGGCAATATTTGATCAAATAAATACGATTTAGGGCTTAAATGACCCCTTAAAAGCGGTACACTTTTCGCTTCATCAAATACCCTTACACTTGAGATTTGCTTGTCCTCAAGCAAATGCGCTTTTATTCTAATCAAAATACAAGTTAGGGGTCATTTAATGCTAACATAAAAGTAATTACAACAAATATTCGTTCCACTTTAATCATAATAAGCACGGAGATTACAAACTAGCACCTCACAAGTAGTGTTTAGATACTCACATCTCTCAAGTGTCATCAAAATAAATCTCATAAATGAAAACGGATAATATCTCTCACTACCTGTCATAGCAAATAGATTACCATAGGCTTGGGAAAGGATCAAAAACCTCCTCCACTAGGCGTAAGCACCTAAGATAAACTATCAAAGAGGGCTTTTAAATGGGTTATAATGTTAGGTGTAGGGAAAAGGAAAACACGGTTTTGTTGGATAAAGGATATTTTACTGGTGGCGAGTTAAAGATCTTGATCAATTACATGTACTATACAATGTTGCTAAGCCAAGACTAGACTCGATCTTAAGCTAGAAACGAAATAACAAAATAACAAAAACATAAAATAAACATAAAATGAAACGGGATGGTAGTCCGTATGTTTTTTCTATTTTTCTTTTTCTCATTTTTTTTTTGTATTTTTCTTGATTTTTTCGATTTTTTTTTTTTTTTTTTTTTTTTTTTTTTTTGCATACACTTTTGCCCTACCATCCAAAATAATACATCATAGGGGCATTGCATTCCCCTTACACTTGAACTTTTACATAACTTTACAAATAACTATTCTAATGACTCGAATTAAGATAATCAAAACACTTGGAGTACTTTTTAAAATATTTAGCACATATGGGGGTAATAAATGATGATCTTCCCCATTACTCCATTACACTAGTACTTTACCCATGAGTCCCAATCGTCCCAAAACAATATGTACAAGGATATGACTCGACTTAGCAACCATGTAATCAACTAGATAATTAACTTGGGTTTAAACAAATGTTGTCACAATAATGCACTAAAAATGAGTGCATACAAGGTAGGCTAAGGCGATTTGGGTGTACATTTTAGTGGGGTGTAACAAATTCTTCCTTTAAGTAAAATGCTTAAAGGTCAAAACGAAAAGATAGGCTCTGAGGGGTGTACTAGGGGTATCGTGTACTAAAAATGAGTACAACGCAAAGGGTGTGGGAGAATTACTTGACCAATGTAGCCAATGTAATTATAACAAAAACACAGGTGTAAAACAATGGGTTAATCCTAATGCCTCTTATCATGTAGTAAATCTAACTACACGAATGTAGTCTCACTTGTGGTCTCGGAATGGTCCTAACGCAAGTTCTAGAATCTAAGTGCTACCGGTACACACATCATAGCAAAATGCTTTTCCTACCAATTCTAGGGGCGAACCTCACATATTTGGGGGTGGAAAATTTTTTAGTGGTACGGTTTTTGTGCTAGTCATATAACTCCTATCCGTGAGACGCTCATTAAGATCAAAGTTTCATTCCTATATGTTGTAAAAAATTTTAAATTTGGCACTAAAATTACCCTAACAGGTATTTATCTCAGTTTTATTACACATCTACTATTAAACAAACAAAAATCAAGCGTAAGAGCATTCTCTAAAATCGTACTTTTACCCCCCCTTACACTTAAGATGAACATTGTCCCCAATGTTCAAATAACAAGATGTAAAAGCAAAAAGTAAAAGATTGAAATCAAATACTCCCCTGATTCGTTCGGTGGATAATGAAGTAACATGGTTAAATCTTCTTCCAAGAGAATGTAAAAGCTCCAAGACTAATGCATCGCCATAAGCTTGATCCAAAAACATTTCCTTGTCCAAAATAACCTGTTAAACCTGAGAAAACAAACACGAAAACCTGCATAACATCGGCGGGATAAAGTCTATATATAAGGATATAATGCTTGTGGAATGATAATTTTGCAGATTCCTGGAGATTATAAGTTGGAGATTTAATAAAAACTTTTTATTAAAACAAAACTTTCAAAATTTTCAGAAAATTAAATCTGACGCCGTCAGGTTATAAACCCTGACGCCGTCAGAAATGACCTGACAAAATTCTCATGTTAAGTTTCCGGAAAATTTCTGGAAAAATCTTTACCTTACTTCCTGGAAATCCTGCAAAACATCATTATGACTCGATACAAGCATTTGACTCTAACAAATACTAATATGTATGCTAATTTAATATTGTTATGATTCATGTTCATTTGTTCTAATAAACCGATTTGGATTTCCCTTACACTTATCTTTTGCAAAATACCTTTATATGTAGTTAAGACGAAGTTAAAAACAAGATAAAGCATTTTCACAAATTACTTTTGAACATGAATCAATAATAATAAAAATTAAACATACATACGGAAACAAATAAAATCAAACAAACAAATAAATAAACACACAAAGCAAATAAAGCTTGGGTTGCCTCCCAAGAAGCGCTTTTCTTTATTAACGAGTCTTGTAGCTAGACTCAAAGTCACCATACATTACGTGACTCCATCATTGGTCACGGTTCCTAGGCTATTCTCCTTTCCGGTTTTATATTCTGGTCCTAATTTCAAACAATCCTTGTAGAAACCGAATATCCTTTCCATAACATAGTCTACTCCTTTACTTCTATCCTCATCATTCCTATAGTAAACCGCTTGCTTAAGCTCCTTCTCAACATTTGACAAGTGTTGGAATTGCTCTATCTTATATGGCATTTGGTAGTTTACCTCATCGGTCTCATCCTTAAATCTAACTATCCCTAAGGAAGGTTCATAAGTCATTCTAGAGACCCCAACAAATGGTTTTCCGAAAACCACTTGAGTTAAGGATGCATCGACTATTGGGCGGATATCTTCTACAATTACAAAGTCGGTGATATAGGTGACGTTTCCTACATAAACCGGTAATCCCTTAACTCTTCCCGTGAAGTTACTCATACAACCCTTATCAGGGAACATCCTATACCCAAGTTGATCCTTCATTATCAAGTTGTAGTGGGCTCTAGTCATGATGTTTATGGGCGATCTAAGGTCGATGTAAGCTTTCCACACATGTAGATGTCCGATATTGCATGGTATGTTGAGATTAGAAGGGTCGCCCATTTTTATAATTGGTCTACCTAGGAAGTATGGTGTCTCGGGGTCATCGAATAAGTCTGTATGATATGCGCGCTCTTCCATAGTGGGTAGCCTATTGAAGTAGTCCTCATCATTATCTACTTCCTCAACTTCTCTTTTCTTAACTTCCTTATCAACCTCGACTTTCTTAACCTCATCCTTAGGTTCAATTTCTATCCTACCCTCATTCTTGTCACTTTCTTCCATGTTCCTATCGATTGGTTTAATAGTGACAACGTTGACGAAGTGGACATGTTTGGATGAAGAAGGGTCTTTGACTTGGGGTCCGCTATTTGTGTTCCTAGCGTCCTTATGTGGAGGTGATAGCACTTGGTTATTGAGGGCTTTCAACAAGTTGTCAATTTTATTGGTCATCTCCGTTTGTTGCTGATTGAATTCGGATTCGAATCTAGCTATCCGAGCTTCTTGAGATGCCATAAATTGGGACATCAATCCTTCAAGATGATTGGTACTACCATTTCCGGAAGGATTGTTGTTGAAAGTACGGTTCATGTTGGAACCGCTTGATTGGAAACGATTAGGTGGGTTGGAAGAATTGGGTTGTTGTATGTTTTGGTTTTGTCTCCACCTAAGGTTTGGGTGATTTTTCCATGAGGGGTTGTATGAATCACCGTAAGGGTTTGGCTCGGGTTTGAAAGTGTACCACTTATCTCCCGCTCCGTCGGTACGCGAGGATGCGTAGTCCACAAAAGCTTGTTCGGGGAGTTCCATGCAATCACGAGTGTTGTGGGGACCACTACATAATTCACATGAAGAAGTGATTTTGTTCACTTGGCTTGAAGGTTTAGGAGCCTCGTAGGATTTCATGAGAAACTTGACTTGGTCTTCAAGTTCTATGATCCTACGGTCGGAAGTGCTTGAATTGTTCAAAGGCAAAGATATTGCCTTGACCGTTTTATTCAAATCACGGGGATCATTCCAACTTTCGTTGTCATAAAGAGCAAGATCCTCTAGGAGAGCCCATGATTGTTCCGCACTAAGATCACGTAGCTTACCACCGGCCGATTGGTCAATGGTTTGCCTCGTGTAGAGATTGATATGGTCATAGAAGATTTGGACTTGGAGCCAAAGTTCTATGCCATGGTGAGGGACTTTTTGGAGTAAGTCCTTGAATCGAGTCCATGCCTCGTAGAGGGTTTCGCCTTGACGTTGTTGGAACATCAAGATATTATTCCTTAGCTTGGTAGTTCTTCCCGGTGGGAAAAACTGAGCAAGGAAACGAGTGGTGAGATCATCCCAAGAGGTGATGGATCCTGCGGGTTGACGTTCTAGCCATTGACTAGCTTGGTCCCGCAGAGAGAATTGAAAGAGACGCAATCGGGTCGTCTCTCGAGTGGCAACATCAAGGTCTATAGAATCAACGATTTTAAGAAAGTCCTTGAGATGTTGATTAGGATCTTCAGAACGAAGTCCATGGAATGCGCATCCGCTTTGCACCAACCGGATGGTGTCGGATCGCAAGGGTGTGACATTGGCTCCTTGAGTGAGCTCAATGGTGTTTCGATAGCCATGGTGGCTAGGACGGGAGTACTCTCCTAAAGTACGGGCTCTAGGAGGTGGTGGTTGTTGGGATCGAGGATATTACCATCTTCCATGATGTCGGATGGTAATGGTTACGAACAAAGAAACGAAGAAAAAAGATAGACTAAAGAAAACCTAGAAAAATAAAATAAAAATCTCACTAGAAAGGAATCTAGTGAGTAGACCTATAAAATAAAAATTCAACCTAAACAATAACTATTCCCCGGCAGCGGCGCCAAAAACTTGATGCGTGGTTTTGCAACCTTACAACAGGTTTTACCTCTCGAGGGATCTCAAGAGGCTTACAACCCCACCAGGCAGTGTACCTGACCGATGTAGTATAGTGTAGTGGTAAGTACGGGGGATTGATCGTTCTCCACAGGGAATAGTGTTCGTTAGGTATGAAAAATTACTCTAATAGGTCTAAGGGTGAGAGAAGATTCTTTTTATGTTTTTATATTTTTTTATGAAAGCAAGTAAAATCTCGGGTTTGAAAGAGTGGGCGGAATTAGTTGCTAGTCAACTAACCCAAATTACTACGAATGCAAATAAAATAAAATAACAGAAAATGAAAATGTTTGTGAAAACTTATGTGGAGGGAAATGTGTTTACTTAGATTTCCTTACTCCCTAACTATCTTTTACCGGTTGATTAGTGTGTATTAGTCGCGTGGATGACGGGTGTATTCCTTAATACCATTCGTGGGGTGGCGTACGTACTTCCCCAAATCTACAAGCTCCTACTTCACTCCTATGTCGAGCCGGCTAGGAAGCTCCTAACATGGGATCACTAGAATTCGCTTGTGCATTAAATACAACCATAAAAACCTTTAGTACGCATTGGTTCATGTTTCTTAAGACGTTCAAGCAAGTTACCGAATAGGAAGTTAGCCAGTTTTCTTAAGCCTAACATAGATGAACAATCATCCAATACAACTAACAACACACTAATAACCAATAATCAATAGCTAGGTTTCATTAGATCTAAGCAAACACAAGATAAATCTAGCCTAACATGTTAAACAAAAGACAAGAATAAGATAGAATCAAACAACACATAGACATATTGAATGATTAATTGATAACTTATCTTCAATGTAACATGGAAGATCTCAAGGCAAAAAGCCTTGAAAGAGCTGCCAAATTCGTCCTAGGGTTTTCACACACAAAGTTCCCCAATAAGTTCCACACTAATGACAAAAAATTAGAAAACTATATATAGACTTTTGGATCTGACGGCGTCACGTTATGGAGTGTGACGCCGTCACCTCGCCGCTTTTAGGGTTCTCGGATGACCTTCTTGACGCCGTCCCTCTTTAGCTCTCCAAAATCCGTTCTGGCTTATCAAGGCTTGACGCCGTCAGACTATGAACGTGACGCCGTCCCTCTTTGAATTATAACGTGACGACCTTGATCAGATTAAAGCGTGACGCCGTCAGAATTTCCATGCAATTTCTCTGGCTTATCATGAGTAAATTTCGCATCCACCACTTTTGCCAAGCCATGACGCCGTCCAGGGTTAATCCTGACGCCGTCAAAGGTAACTTCCAGCAAGATTTTGAGACTTTGTCGTTTTCTTCACTTTTATGCTCCAAAAACGTCCAAAATGCTTCCTTTTCCAGATTTCTCCTCAAAAGTACCTAAAATGACAAAAGGAACGATTTAGGGCAATATTTGATCAAATAAATACGATTTAGGGCTTAAATGACCCCTTAAAAGCGGTACACTTTTCGCTTCATCAAACATATCATGACATAGAAGACTGATTTAAGCATAAAATTACCAACTATTACAACAGAAACATGAAAATTAAGAACAAGCTATTTTGACAGTCAAAAGTGAAAAATGAGCAACCATGTATACTATTAAACAAGCTAGGTAAATTAAACATTAAATAAGCTAGAATACATCAAATGAACACAAGAAAACAAGATTAAGCATAAACAAGCATGATTATAGTAAAAAAACTAAAAATGTAATTATGAGCTTACAAGTGATCCATGAATGAGAACAAGGAACCAAGAACTGATTACCAACCTAACAGCTTCCCAAAAAGCTACTAAACCATAGCAATCCAAATTTCACCATTCTCCTTCCTTCATTCACCTCACACACTGATTTTTAATTTTACACTATTTATTTCCTATTTTTGGTATTTTAATGTAAACTGATTACGAGTCCTCTAAATGGTATCAAAGCTTCAAAAAGCTTAACAAGGAACTAAATTGAACTGATTGGAACAAGAAACAACAACAATTAACAAGGTTCAAGTAAATTTGTCAATTTCACTTGAATTTGTTAATTTTGAATTTAAATTTGGAAATTGAAACTGAGAAACTGGAACATTAACTTTCATTAACATAAAGACAGGATACAACTTTGAAATTAGTACTTAATTTAAAGGTTCAAGACATGAAAATAAAAATTACACTACGAATGGTCTTAAAGCATTTGACAAATCTATTCTACTGCTTCTCTCTTGCTTTATAATGATAATTTGAAGTCCAAGCAGCTTTCCAAGACTATCCCACCAGTTTCTAGCCATTGATTTGGTCAATTCAATCTCCACCGTTTAAATGTGCAACTTGGCGCCAAAAATATCTTGGGACACTTGGAGGTTGCGTACGAGTGTTATAAGGGATTAATTGGTTTAGGGTGAGGTGTAGGGAGTAGTTGAACAGCTGGGGTTGAGGTGGAGGCAAGTGGTGGTGAAACCACTGAGGTGGTGGGTGGTTTAAGGTTCTGTGAGTGAGGGGTGGTTTTGGTGGGAAGAAAAAGGAGACGGGGTGGTTTGTTTGACCGGGGTCAACCCTGGGTTTATTATTAAAGGGGGAGTGGGCTGGGATGTTGGGCTTGGGTTTTATTTGGGTTTTTATTTATTTTGGGTTGGGAAATAAAAGGGTCCGGTTGGTATGTATTAGGTATAGAGCCCAAGGACCATTCTTGTATTTTCTGAAACTTGAAGGGCCAACCTGTAAATTCACAATAAATATCACAAGGACCAATTATGCCATATATGATTAGTTCAAAGGTTTATTTTTGATAATTTTCCATTTTTAAAACCTTAAGGACCATTTTTGACATTTTTCAAACTTGGGGGACCAAAGTTGCCATTTTGCTATTTTTAACTTTAAAGGATTTCATTTGACAACTTGTGAATCTCCAAGGACCTTTTATGACATTTTACAAGTTTTGAATAACCAGGGACTAGATTTGCCAATTTGTGAAAGTTTGAGGAATGAAACTGACAATTATGTATATTTTGCATGTTTTTCATCAGTTTTTCAATCCTTTTGCACTTGAAACACATAAAAACACAATCAAATGATATTTTCTGTATTTTGAAGCATATTTGCATGTTTTTAAATGTTTTTACAGTCTAAATGTGACAGAAATGATGAGTATTTAGACACTCATCAATCCCCCACACTAAACTATTGCTAGTCCCTAGCAATCTTTTATGAAAATTTTAATGGATTTTATCTCTTTACCAAAAGCCATTACTTCTGGAGTAGCCAATGTTTTAGTATGTGATACTTTGGTACAGTGATAACCAAATGATTTTGAGCAAATCATCAGCTGTCAACGGGTTTGATTTGTCTTTACCAGAAGCCGTTTGCTTCTGGACTAGCCAACTCTTAGATAAAATACAGTTATTATCTTTGGTGAGCTGATTACCAATTATGGTTTTTTCTACTGCCTTTACCACAAGCCATAACCTTGCGGGCTAGTCAACTCTTTACTTATAAAGATATGGGGAGTTGAATACCATACAATTTTAGGCAAATTGCAAGCCATAAACGGATTTGATATATCTTTACCTGCAGCCGTTTGCTCAGGATTAGCCAGTCCTTATGTGGGTTAGACATGGTGGACTGATAACCATTTGTTGTGTTTAGTGCAAAGCACTTCCACCAAATGAAAAAATTTTAAAATTTTGGCCAAAATGGGGGAATATGGCACTAAAATGTACATATGTGATCAAATTCGCTAGAATTCCCCCCCACACTTAGAACTGAATATTGCCCTCAATATTCAAAGAACCGGTTGTTAAACCAACACTTAGAACGTGAAAGGGAAATACTAATAGCCATTATTTTATATACACACACATTTTTTTTTTTTTTTTTTTTTAGAAATTTACATATATACAACATGTGGGGCATCTCCCCCACACTAGGGTGAGACATGGGTGAAAACCCATGTTTTACTACTGTTTTTATTAACCGAGTCGCTAGCTTGACTCGACCCCGAATTCATTGGTTCATGGGGAAGCAAGTGGAACAAAAATTCTCCATCGGACTTTCGTTCAAGATGTTTGGATAAACACTGAAGTACTTGAAAGTTCCACTCCGATGAGATATACACAGAGACCCGGCTTACAATTGATAAATGAAAATGCCGGGGTCAAAGACTTTGTTCTCATTCCCAAACGAGTGAGGGAAAGGACAAGCTACCTTATAAGGACAAAAAGGTAGAAAAACTCGAACGACATATGTGAAGTCAATATAATAGCGATCCTCAGAAGGAATTGGCACATATGTCGGAGAAAGATCGGGATTAAGAGTTGAGGTCACATCATCAAGTTTATGAATAATAGAGTCCTTGACCTCATCAATTTCTAACTCTTCATCAAAGAGAGGATTTATTTTGATAGAAAAGCACTCATCGTCAAATTCAAAAAGAGAATTTGAATGGACTTTGAGACTTTCATTTTGAACTTCCTCATCAGAAAGTGATTCATCATCACTAGAGGAAAATTCATCATTTGATTTGAAAAGGGGATTAGAGAAAATCCCGAAAGAATCATTGAAAAGAGGGTTAGAAAACGTCCCGGAAAAATCATCAGTAGTATCAAAAGGATGATCACTACAAAAAGAACCATCACTTTCACTGTCGGACATATCTTCAGACTCACTTGGGATTGGGATAAGGTTCTCAGCACTAGACTTTATGAATTCGTCCGATTCCTTTTCAGGAACAGTGCTAATAGGCTCATCCTCCATAATAAGAGAGTCCTCGGAGTCCAAAGTTGGAAAGAATGATGTGTTTGAAATAGACTGAGGGAGTTGAAAAATGGATTTATTCAAAGGAATAGCACTCTCCTCTTCGTCTTCTTCATCCTCATCCTCATCATCATCATCATCATCATCGAGCATGCACGCCTGTTTAAATAATAAATGATTGTGTGCAGCTCGTTCTATGGCAAGGATCTCTTCCATAGATTCACCATGACGATCATTTTGGGTATGCCTAACAGCCGAATCATTAAGTGTATCCACAAAATTTTTAAGTTTTTGTAATACATCTTCGAAAGATTCTTCAAGAGGTGGCTGAGGCTGAGGCTGAGTCGTTTGATGCTGTGGAGGCGGGTCATGATAAGCATAATCGTAATTGTTATACAGACCATGCTCATTGACAAGCGGGGTTCTTGTTTGACAATCGGATTCATAATGCGGACCTCCACAGTATTCGCAACAGTAAAACTGTTGTGGTGGTGGTGGATCATATGGAGATGTGTCAAATCCGGATGATGTCTGATTGTTATAAGGGTTCTGCTCATAGACAAGCATATCTCCCGTTTGACAATCATATTCCGGATGAGGACAACCTCCACAAAATTCACAAGAAAAGTTTGGTGTATTTTGATACGATGCATCATTGAGATTTGGATAATATGATTCTTGCTCGTATGAATGTGATGGGTAGTTGGAAAAATTTGAAGAGTCGTTGAACGTGTTCGGATTAGGATCATAAGCAAATGAATTCCTCGAACCACAAAACAAACAACTTCCGTTTCGAATATCATTACCACATTGTTCACATGTACACCAACGACATGGCAAGCCAAAAAGCGGCTCACCACAACCAACACAAGGAATAAAATCCAGAGGTGGGACAAGTGGTGTGCTCTGAGAGTTAGGAATTTCCACCACTTCCGTTATGGTCTCTGGTTTTTGTTTTTGAATAACGTGAAGATTGGGCAAGTCGTTCTTTTTAGTCACTGTTCTAAGTTCTGTACGTTTGCTTGACAAACTTTTAACCGTAAATCCTGGAAGGTTAGGATCGATTCTTGACGGTTTGTCATTAATAGCACGTATCTCGGGCTGTGGAGGGTAGTAGGAAGGACTTTGAGAATCATTGGTGGAATTAAGCACTCTTTTGAGGGCTACTTTACACCAATAACAAGATCCACGATCCTTTGGTGCATGCTCTCCACACAGCTCACACTTACACTTAGAACACTGAAGGCCGTCAATCAACGGGTTTTTACAATCAAAACATTTGTACCCGAGAGACGCCATAGAAGAAAGGTATAAGAAGTTTAGAATCAAATGGATAGAGGGTAAAGGGATAAAGAATCAAAAAAGGGCGAGAGGGAAAAGATGAATATTTTTGGGTTTTTGGTTTTTTCAATTAAAACAAGATCAAAGCACAACACAAGGAACTTAAACCTTAAATCAACCAGCGTACGGTAGCTCTCTGAAAGATAAACGCACAGAGTGGCGGAGAAGCAAAGGTGGGCAATTAATGCTCCTTAAAAACCCGCTTCTTTCAGTCCGACAATTTAATGTCAGACTATCCTAGAACCTCCGTTAGAGTTTGTTTATCAATCAAAGGTGAGCCGAATTCGCAAGTGATACAAAGGCAAGTTTTAATCTTAGGTTTGGGAACTTATTATGGCCGTACCCCCAGTTAGGTAGTACTCTGTCTTGGTTCTCGATGGTAATAATTTTTTTTGTTTGTTATTTATTAAAGAAAAGAAAAATATTTTTGGTATTTTATATGTTTTTGGGAAATAGGAACTTCTTGGAAGAAGGATCTCGAATCACTAATCGCTAAAACTTACACAACTGTCGCAGCACACCTCCCCGGCAGCGGCGCCAAAATTTGATCCGTCTGAAAACGTATATATAAATATAAACAGTCTCAGAACGAATACTCGTGTGTAGTGTGAAACCAGGCAAGTGATCACCCGGATCGTTTCCCAACGAGGTGTGAATGGGCAACTGTGAAAAGCTAGGATTAGAGTGACTGATGTGATTTAGATATTTTTGATTTTGCTTTTTTATATCTAATTAACAATTATACAAAAGAAACTTAAACGCGATTAAAATAAATTACAAACGCGCAACGGGGAATCTAAAAATGGGACAAAAACTGAAATTTATAAAATTTAAAACCTAAAAATGTAAAATGACTTAAAACTTATTTAAAAACTTAAATTATATTTTTTACACTTTTTATTTAATTATTATTAATTATTTATTATTTAATTACTTATTTAAACTAATTTAAATTATAAAAAATACTAAATGAGCAAAGAAAAATCTAAAACTTTTTCTAAAAATATTATTAAGTAAAAAGAAGCTAATAAAATTATAAAAATGAAAATTACTTAATTAAAATTTAAAAAGATAAATTCTATTAAATAGAAGCTATCACTATATTTCTATTTTTGGTTTTTCTTAAGGTCTAAAAATATAATTATATTTTTCCTAGATTAAAAATGACAAAATAAAATTATGAAAATTAGATTTATATTTTTCTGATTATTATTTTATTTATTATGATTTAATTACTAATAGAAACTAATTAAAAAGATTAAAAATATTAAATGACTTAGGAAAATTATGAAAAATTCTGAGTAAATCTAAATTAATATTAGAAAGCTAGGAAAAATAAAAGTAGAAGTTATCTAAGCCTGATAAGCAGATTTGGGCTAAGAAGCAGTTTGCATATAAGCCAAAAATAAGCTAAAAAGCTAGGAAAATTACCAAATGCTCAGAACAGGTTTAAACAACTTATGCAAGCACAATACAACTGAAAAACACAAATAAGCTAGAGAAATAAGCAAGATAAGCACATGGGCAGTTGCAAAATCTCAACAGAAAATTCAGAATTGCAGCCCACTTTGCAGACAGATTAAGCACACTAAATAAGCTGAGAAGCAAAATGTTATGGGGGCAAAAGCTAGGTGATACTACTGGCTATCTTAAAAACTAAAAATCCCCATCACAAACACAACAATTGAAGTCCAATTTCCCCCTAGATCAGATGGGATTCAGCACCCAAACCTGATTTTTTTGACTTTTGCAGTAAAACACAAAAGTTGACTTTGGTGAGTTTTGATCCTATCTAATGGACTGAGATTGCAATAATAAGTTAAGATAAGACTAGAACAAGCAACTTTAACAACTATATAACTAATATGAGTGATTATGCAAACTAATGTTCTAACAGTTAACTAGAAAATGGAAATTCAAGAGCTTTTTGACTTTTTAACAAATGGGTACTGGATTTTAAGCTTTGACTGACCTATAGTGACCTATTGAAGCATGTTTTAACAAATGACAATGGTAAAAACTCACTAGAACACTAAGGGTTCCCCTGAACCAAACAACCCTTTTATCAAATTGGTTTTGAGGTTTTCAAAACAAAACACTGAATAAGACCAAAAGCTTGATTACTAAGAACATATCATGACATAGAAGACTGATTTAAGCATAAAATTACCAACTATTACAACAGAAACATGAAAATTAAGAACAAGCTATTTTGACAGTGAAAAGTGAAAAATGAGCAACCATGTATACTATTAAACAAGCTAGGTAAATTAAACATTAAATAAGCTAGAATACATCAAATGAACACAGGAAAACAAGATTAAGCATAAACAAGCATGATTATAGTAAAAAAACTAAAAATGTAATTATGAGCTTACAAGTGATCCATGAATGAGAACAAGGAACCAAGAACTGATTACCAACCTAACAGCTTCCCAAAAAGCTACTAAACCATAGCAATCCAAATTTCACCATTCTCCTTCCTTCATTCACCTCACACACTGATTTTTAATTTTACACTATTTATTTCCTATTTTTGGTATTTTAATGTAAACTGATTACGAGTCCTCTAAATGGTATCAAAGCTTCAAAAAGCTTAACAAGGAACTAAATTGAACTGATTGGAACAAGAAACAACAACAATTAACAAGGTTCAAGTAAATTTGTCAATTTCACTTGAATTTGTTAATTTTGAATTTAAATTTGGAAATTGAAACTGAGAAACTGGAACATTAACTTTCATTAACATAAAGACAGGATACAACTTTGAAATTAAAACTTAATTTAAAGGTTCAAGACATGAAAATAAAAATTACACTACGAATGGTCTTAAAGCATTTGACAAATCTATTCTACTGCTTCTCTCTTGCTTTATAATGATAATTTGAAGTCCAAGCAGCTTTCCAAGACTATCCCACCAGTTTCTAGCCATTGATTTGGTCAATTCAATCTCCACCGTTTAAATGTGCAACTTGGCGCCAAAAATATCTTGGGTCACTTGGAGGTTGCGTACGAGTGTTATAAGGGATTAATTGGTTTAAGGTGAGGTGTAGGGAGTAGTTGAACAGCTGGGGTTGAGGTGGAGGCAAGTGGTGGTGAAACCACTGAGGTGGTGGGTGGTTTAAGGTTCTGTAAGTGAGGGGTGGTTTTGGTGGGAAGAAAAAGGAGACGGGGTGGTTTGTTTGACCGGGGTCAACCCTGGGTTTATTATTAAAGGGGGAGTGGGCTGGGATGTTGGGCTTGGGTTTTATTTGGGTTTTTATTTATTTTGGGTTGGGAAATAAAAGGGACCGGTTGGTATGTATTAGGTATAGAGCCCAAGGACCATTCTTGTATTTTCTAAAACTTGAAGGGCCAACCTGTAAATTCACAATAAATATCACAAGGACCAATTATGCCATATATGATTAGTTCAAAGGTTTATTTTTGATAATTTTCCATTTTTAAAACCTTAAGGACCATTTTTGACATTTTTCAAACTTGGGGGACCAAAGTTGCCATTTTGCTATTTTTAACTTTAAAGGATTTCATTTGACAACTTGTGAATCTCCAAGGACCTTTTATGACATTTTACAAGTTTTGAATAACCAGGGACTAGATTTGCCAATTTGTGAAAGTTTGAGGAATGAAACTGACAATTATGTATATTTTGCATGTTTTTCATCAGTTTTTCAATCCTTTTGCACTTGAAACACATAAAAACACAATCAAATGATATTTTCTGTATTTTGAAGCATATTTGCATGTTTTTAAATGTTTTTACAGTCTAAATGTGACAGAAATGATGAGTATTTAGACACTCATCACTACACAACATTTATTGTGACTCGATACAAGCATTTGCCTCTAACAAACAAACAAATATATGCTAAGCATTTGCCTCTAACAAACAAACAAATATATTCCTCTAACAAACAAACAATTAAGACGAGGTTAAAAACAAAATAAAGCATTTTCACAAATTATTCGAAACATGAAAGATAAACAAGTAACGATGGTGCATATATATGAAATCAAACAAACTAAAAACAAACAAACAAACAATTAAAAAGCTTGGGTTGCCTCCCAAGAAGCGTTTTTCTTTATTTGTGAGTCTTGTAGCTAGACTCAAAGTCATGCCTATTACGTGACTCCATCTTCCGTCACGTTCTTACGGTCCTCACTTGTTGAAATATTCTAATATATTTCATGAATTATTAGAAACTACCTTATCAGATTTTACCTGATCCTCAGTTTCTAGCCCTAAACTCATAATGGCGAGAAGTAGATTATTTTAAATGAAATAATTTTCTATTGAATGGGACAGTATTTTACATCAACAAACAACAAGTAAAAGAAGAAATAAATTATTTAGCACCTCTTTCCAATACTGATTGAAAGTGCGTTGCTGTGTCAGAAGAAGGATAGCTATACTGATTCGGTATACTCTAAAGACGCCCTCGGTACAATATTGACGATCTCACAAAGATTTTTCAGTGAATTTACATTTACCGATCCAATCTTTTACGGAATCGATCCCCTTTTGACTGTACAAGAATATGTGGAGCTCAGCATGTCTGGAAGCACAGGAGAACGTTCTTTTGCTGATATTATTACCAGTATTCGTTACTGGGTCATTCATAGCATTACTATACCTTCCCTATTCATTGCGGGTTGGTTATTCGTCAGCACTGGTTTAGCTTACGATGTGTTTGGAAGCCCTCGGCCAAACGAGTATTTCACAGAGAACCGACAAGGAATTCCATTAATCACCGGCCGTTTTGATTCTTTGGAACAACTTGATGAATTTAGTAGATCTTTTTAGGAGGCCTCAATGACCATAGATCGAACCTATCCAATTTTTACAGTGCGATGGTTGGCTGTTCACGGCCTAGCTGTACCTACCGTTTCTTTTTTGGGGTCAATATCAGCAATGCAGTTCATACAACGATAAACCTAATCCGAATTATAGAGCTACGACACAATCAAACCCAAACGAACAAAATGTTGAATTGAATCGTACCAGCCTCTACTGGGGGTTATTACTCATTTTTGTACTTGCTGTTTTATTTTCCAATTATTTCTTCAATTAATAAAACGAGAGAGAACTAAAATAATAGACTAATCATTCTAGGTATTCTCTCTTTTAGCCCATTCGGAAGGATCTCATCTGATAATTATCCATGACTGTTTATGTCTCTAGTATGACCACTTGATAAAATGTGGAGGGAAGTGGGGTAAATGGCCGATACTACTGGAAGAATTCCTCTTTGGATAATAGGTACTGTAGCTGGTATTCTTGTGATCGGTTTAGTAGGCGTTTTCTTTTATGGTTCATATTCCGGATTGGGTTCATCCCTGTAGTAATCTGATGAATTGAGTTGTAGACATGAAAGCGTAAGAACTCAACGGATTCCCTTCTTTGTTTGTCTGATTTAAGGTAGAAGGTCCCGTTGAGTTCTTAATAATTAGAATATTTTTTTATAAGTTCATTGACGAAGTTCTATTTACTCAACAAATTTTCCCCTCCTCTTTTGTTTGTCCACCACTTTGTATAGTATACGTAATTATTAATTATTGTAATAGAATTTATAATATAATAATTAATAAAATACGCAATAACTCCAAAAAACGTTCTGATACATCTGTAAAAAACAGAAACTAACACTAGGAATGTTTGACGAACAGTATAAAGAATCATTATTATTTCGACACAAGAAAAGGATTTTTCACATCCCTTTTCTTGTGTCGAAGACTAGGAAGACGAATAAACCCTCCCAGAAATATTTGCTCCCTTCATTTATATTTATCCGTTCTATTTCCCGTTTACTTTTGGATAGGATCTAGCCAAAGTGAAATGTATTAGAATGAAATGCATTTTTTACATTTCAATCTGACAATAGCAACATAGCCCCAATTTTGAAAAAAAAAAGAAAAAGAAGGGGTCAAGTCAAATAGTCTTTCTATATACTATGTCTAGGAATGTCGTACAAGGAATTCCCGGCATCTCATAGAAAAAGAGTCTAAAAGAACAAAATTCTTTTTCTAATTTCATTTTTTATCATAGATAATTGCTAATGCTTTTTACAAACTTGATGTCGATACGCCTAACATTATTTGTGAACATTACACAACCTTCGGTCCTATTGGTCATCAACCCGGATAGTTCAACAAAAGGCTTCCCTAGGACTAAATCGGTCAACTTAGGTTAATGATAGAGTCTATGTCGTTCATCACTGTGAGATTAATTTTGTAACTAAATCCTCTAACATCAACTGGTATATTCCTACCAATGCCAACAAAATTGAATCCCTTATAATCGAGCTTTTGAGCACAAATCTTGTTATATAACGAAAAGTGAGATTGCATTCATTGGGAAATCCAGGTCAATATACGTGCTAGGAATATATTCTTCCCCGATGGTGCAAGCAATTTTAAAAACATCCGGATCGCCTTCCTCAATTCGATTCCCAATCCCAATGAAATGGTTTAACGTCCCATTGTCCAATTCATCCACAATTGCATCATCAAATAAACCTAAAGGATCTTTGGATGTGCACAGCTTTTCTCCTAAGTCTTTCTTTTCAACTTCTTCATCCCTATTAGTCGTACTATGGTCTTTTCTAGGTTTAGGGCTAGATACTAAGGAGATGGTGTTAACAAAGTGGATGTGATTCGAAGAAGATGGGCCCTTGACTTCTTTTCCTTTTGATGAATGCGAGAAAAGTTTGATGGGATCTTTTATCTTCACAAAGTGATGTTAGGATTAAGAAAAAGGATCGGTCAACCCGTGTATTTTCATGCTTAGCGTAGCTCTTAGTTTTGTTAGTATTAGTTTATTTATTAGTTTATTTATCGTAGTATTAGTGGAGTTGGGTCGGGTCTTTACCCACTGTCAGCTCACTCCACAGCCCACATGGGGCGTTAATGTAATGTGTATAAATACCCTCTCCCACCAAAGGAGAGGGTTGGACCTTCATTCTAATCTAACCTTCTACATTTTTCTCTCACAAGGTTCCCACACTCTACTTCCTCTCTCTAACTCTAACCATGGATTTGTTCTTCCATAATCCAAGACCTCCCGAATTACACATAATCAACATATGAATCGATCCTACAATTGGCATCAGAGACAGGTTGTTACTTTGTTGATTTTTTTGTGATTCGAATCTTGTTGTAAGCTGTTTTTTATCTTAATTTTACTGGTCTGGGAAAATTTTTTCTTCTCCATAACTTTCTGGTAAACTGTTTGTTCAAATCTGGGTTTGAACATGTGTTATTGGTTGTGGTGTTTTGATGATTTTTTAAGCTGTTTTACCATATATTTCGGATCTAGAAAATATTTTTCTATTATCTTTGGTAACAGTTTGACATTCCTTTGTATCCAGTTTAACAGTCCAAACTTCATTCAGTTTCATACATCTGTTTTGTGTCACTTGTTGTCCAAACAGTATTTATGCTAACTCATATCTTTATGACCTATTTTGTACCATTTCCGTGAAAAAATAGTCAAAAAGTTGTGGTTTGTTTACAATGTTCTTGGTTGCGGTTTGTGGGTGTTCTAAGTTGCGGTTTGGCGAGGAATTTGGTTGCGGTTTGGTTTGTAGCTGAAAAGGGAAAAAGACAAGAGTCAGTGAAAGTGACATTACTGTACTTTGCGATTTGTCTGTTTGCCTTTGAGGTTTGACCAAGAAGTTGCGGTTTAACTCCTGCGGTTTGGGGCTGCGATTTGCTACTAGTGATTTGCGGTTTGGTATTGCGGTTTGGAGCTGCGATTTGCTACTATGACTTGTGTCCGTGATTTGACCTGCGTTTTGCCTAAGAGTTGCGGTTTTTTTGTCTAGTTGCGGTTTGTCAGGGTAACAAATCTTGCGATTTGTCTTTAAAAGAAAAAGAATAAGATGAAGAGAAGCAATTAACCAACAACCTCAATTAAAGCTAAGACATTATCAGTCAACAACAAACCTTAAAACATCATCAGTCACACATTGCTTATCAGTCAACCACTGCCAATATCTATCCATAATCACAACCACAAGCTAATCTAATATTTATCCTAAATCTGACCATCACTCCCCAACACTCACAATCATCCACAAGACTCGAACCGTAAATGATAACATTTAAGAATCTTATATTTTTTTTCTCTCGATATCTATAACAGAAATATCAGACCTTGAAGGTCAATCTATCAAAAGAACAAACTCATCATCGATCATTTTTTTTTTGAAGTATAACTTCAATTACTGTCCGAAACCAAAGGGAACAAGAATAATAACAAATTTGTTATCTTCTTTTCCTGTTTCAATTCAAAGACTCACAACACAACCACTAAAAGAAAAGTAAAACCTACCCGAGACCTTTTATTTAAAGATCTTGAAGCCGAAAACAAGAGGTTACAAGATTCATTCAAAACGACATATCAAAAGGGTCCATACGTTTGATTAATCCGAGGGTTTGAAAATAGCACGAAAGGTCTTGGGATATAGTTTCAGTACGTGGGGTTAGAATATGTTGTCTCTTACTCGGATAACATAAGAAGATAGAATACTTGGGCTGTCTTGTTTGTGATTCGACGAGTAGAAATGAAGAAATAAGTTGGGATATGATCTTAGATCGTATGTTTTGGAGTGATATTGGATAAGTCACTCTGTGTTGTTGACTGCCTTTTTAAAGTAAAAGTAAAGATGGTGGCATTTATGTGATGTGAGATTAGGGTTACTGGTTTATATAATCCGGATGATTAGGGTTATATTTGTGACTTGGGCTTCAGAAACTAGATTTTACTTATTGGTGTTGGGCTTGAGTGGTATTAACTAGTATTGGGCTTAGACGATAATGGGTATGTTTGTTGCCTGGGCTCCGAAAATGGTCACAAAATGTGGTTATTGGGTTTAATCTTGGCTAATTCTTGGATTAAGGTTGGCTAATTATTGGACTTATATTTTGGATAAATAAAACTTATGGGGTTTGACTATTTTTTTGGATAAGTATGTGCTACGAGATCGGTAGAAATTTGAGAAGCTATGGTCACTCAGTTGGTTTGTTAATCTACGGGTTCGTGTACTTAGTATCTCAAATATCTCGGGGTTGGTTGGATGCACGATATTTGATGATCCTTGTTCGAGCGTACTTACAGTGATTCAACTTGGCTATCTAGTTATATATGCCAAAGGAGATACATTGTAGTGCTTACAGTATATAGCTATCACTTAAAGGAGTCACATTGTAGTGCTCAGTGTCACACGAGATGTGGATAGTTCAAGAGGCGGATATATACAATAATGGATGGAAGGTTGGGTATATACCACTACCTATAATTTAAGGAGTAATGGTGGTCTGCTCCAGATAGGTTCTTAATCACAAATTTAGTGCAAGTTTAAGCCGCGGATTTGTCTATTATCAAGCTTCATCAAGGGATCGTCGTTTCTCGAGCTCCTAACGGGATTGTAGTACAAGATCTTCTCAAGAGGTAGTCAGACTTAAAGACACGAGGTGGATTGGTTAGAGCAAGTGGTCACAGCATTAGCCGACTGAATACGAGGTTGGTAAGTTAGCCAAAGGGTTTAAAGGTTGAGATGTGAACAGCAATTCTCATGGGATATTCGACGCTTCAGAACGTCAATGATACTTCAATGTCATTCATGAAGTATTTTTCAAGATGTTTGCTTCAGACAAGATCTTCTCGTGCATATGGTCGTACACGTCAATGATGCTTCCGAATGTTCGAAACCATCATGGGGGAGAAAGGTGTATTTTGATGTCATAGGGTCAACTTCCAGGGGGAAGTAGTTTATACTACTTTACTTAGTATGGTTTCTGAAGTATTCTACATATAGGAGAAGAATTGTAGTTGATCTCTTGCATGTTCCCCCAAACAGATATTCACCAAAACCAAATTTGTCATGACACATTCAATTTATCATTGTCTCACGGTTTTTTTCTTGGTTTTGTAAAATCCCGCGAAAGAATCTATTTCTCGGTTTAAATCATAGATTTGTAAAATCCCGTGATGATGGGTTATGCGCTTTTAACAAAGATCGGGATAAAACCATTTTCAAAGTTCATTTAAAACATCAAAAACGGCTAGATCTGGGCAATTAAACCACAAGATGTGACTACGGCGTTAATTCATTATTATTTATTTGAGGTTGAAGTGAAATTTCACGGGTGCGTGTACTTAGTATCTGAAGATATCGGGGTTGGTTGGATGCATGATTCTTCGAGATCCTTGTTCGAGCTTATAACCGTTAGAATGATTACGACTTGAGTTATCTAGTTATACCTGATGTAAGGAGTTACGTTGTTGTGCTCACAGAGTATAACTATCAATTTAAAGAAGTTATGTTGTAGTTCTCAAGTGTCACAAAAAGTTGTGGATAATTCGAGAGAAGTTCATATACAGTTAAGGATGGTTGGATGGGTATATGATTCTACCTTTATTGAAATTCTCAGTACTGGTTCTTAGTCAGACAATGGTGCAAGTTTAAGTCACAAGTTCAGGTTATTTGACTTCAGTCTCAAGTTCATCATATTGGGTTTTCTCCATCAGTAGTCACGACAAAGAGCCGACTGAATGATAATGGGGTTGGTAACGAGTTAGCTGAGAGAAATAGAAAAGAGAGAAATGACGTCTGTTCACATCAGTTCAGGCCTCGCTCTTCATCGACATATGGCGTCTACTGAAAACACTTCAGGCCCCGTTCCTCAAAGAAAAGAAAGGCGTACGCTTGAGTGCGCTTTATCTTCGGAAGAAGATAAATCTTCTTGTTTATGACCATTCTCATCGGTAAGCGCTGTCTGTTATATCAAAAATGGCAACCTCATATGCAATTTTTGAGGGGGAGAAGTGTGAATAAACTAAATGTCAGTCATCAAGTGGATTTACTTATCGTTGATTGTATTCTTATTCACTCGTTCAATCAAAAATGGCAGTCATATGCAATTTTTGAGGGGGAGAAGGGTGAATAAACAAAATGTCAGTTATCAAGTGGATCTACTTATCGTTGATGGTATTCTTATTCACTCGTTCAATCCAAAATGGCAGTCATATGCAAATTTTGAGGGGGAGAAGGGTGAATAAACTACATGTTGATTGATGTTTGAGAAATGGCCATACGACTAATCGACATCTTCTCACGGGCGGATATAATCAGTGATAAAGTGCTTCTAGTTAATGCTTCATGTACACATCA
This sequence comes from Artemisia tridentata subsp. tridentata, assembly GCA_021014915.2. Lineage (NCBI taxonomy): Eukaryota > Viridiplantae > Streptophyta > Magnoliopsida > Asterales > Asteraceae > Artemisia > Artemisia tridentata. Next base: position 298,748,557 of record CP139504.1, on the reverse strand, counting down.
TTATGCTTCATGTACACATAATTATGATGATTCCGATTAATCGTAACCATCAGAGGAGAGAAATGTGTACACCAAGGACGCACAACAAGTTCACGTGATCGGGATTAATGTCTTATGATACAAATTAAAGATGATCAGTGTTTCAACTTGTTACCTTGGTATTATATATCATTTCATGTGTACGTCACGGGCTGATTAATCGTAACCATCAGGGGAGAGAAATGTGTACATCAAGGACGCACAACAAGTTCATGTGATCGGGCTTAATGTCTCATGATACAAATTAAAGATGATCAGTGTTTCAACTTGCTACCTTGGTGTTATCATTTCATGTGTACGTTACGGGCTGATGGGTTGTATGTAAGATTACTGGAATGCATTTGGTGAGATGAAGATGCTGATATTCTGTTCCCCAAAATGGACAATCTTGAAGAAGGTCGAGTCTACAGTCTGCTCTACATTTTCCGCTGTGTGTTAGAAGACTAAAGACGGCATGCATTTGGTTATCAAAAGACTTCTTCATATTCAGGGCATTCATCAGAAAGGTTGTCAGTTTGGGGGAGAGCACTAATTAGGGGAGAGTGAAAAGCCAGAGTTAATCCCTAATTAGATTTGCGGACATTGTTCTTTAGCAAGTAAAGTGATGGCAGCTGAGAAGAGTCTGAAGCCAGAAACACTCAAAAGCCTTCAGGAAGAGACTGAGGAGTAATGGATCTGCTTCATATATCCTTGTATATATATTTGCTTCATATATATCCTTGTATATATTTGCTTCATATATATCCTTGTATATATTTTAAACCAAAAAGAAAATAGAAAAATATAAAACCTATAAAAACCATAAAAATCAGAAAAACACAAAAAAAAAAAAAATTAACAAAAAAAAAAAAAAAAAAAAAAAAAAAAAAAAAAGGTCCTCTAGGCATCTTTTCTGTTTATCGATAACATTTACGGACCTAGAAATGTCATTCAATAATGACACGGGTCTTTAAATGAAGTTCGAGCAGAAGTTCAAAAGGTTTTTCAAAACATGCCTAAATGGCTTGCTATTATTTCAAGATAGCAACCCGCTTTTCAAAATGAGGAAAGCACGTCGCCAAAAAGACGGCTGTTCCTAACAACGGGTGATTAAGTTCTCCCGGGCATGGATTACTTTACATCCGTGCACCCTCGATCTAGTGTACGCTTCAGTGCATTATTTCCTGATTCAGAAGAGAAGTCTTCTTTTACCAAAACAAATTGTTTTTCCATCTATGATTCTTCAGAAAAATAATTTGTATCTAAAATGGTGGTTTAAAACAGTATTTGAAAATCAATCAAACTTAAATTTTTTCCATAAAATTTGCCACTCAATCTATGACAAAAGGTTTAATTTTTCATAAAATTTTAAATTGATAAAGGGTCATAGATTGAGGGGGAGAGTGATTTCAAATTTTATTTTAGATCATCAAATGGTATCTTTGTATGATTCAAGTACTGAATAAACATGTGTTGTTATGTGTCAGAATATGAATCTTTTCATGAGTTTCTCGCAAAACTCCAAATCATTTATAAACTCATCATTTCTGACACTAACATTCTCCCTCATTGATTGAGGGGGAGCATAGTAATGTTCCATTATCAGTATATATTGAATCAGACCACATTTTCTCCCATTTTTTCTAAACTTATTTAAATCAATTGGGATCACAAATCTCAAAAGGTTTGAAATTTTTTATCGGGGGAGAGAATGTGATTTAAATATGAAAACTGATAAAATGTGATCTATGTGATCTTTTGAACTCAAGTGTAGGCTCTCTCATATGTGCTAAACTCTTTCGTATATCGATGCACATATTGAGGGGGAGCGAATGATTTATGATGGCAATTGTGGAAGAATACCAAAGACCAACCATTTTATTTAATGTACTGGAGTTATAAGGATGGTAAGGTTAGGTATCAGTTCCTATGATCCAGCCAGAATCAGAGGGATCTTCCCAAGGACAATCCTCTAGTTATAATATAAGTCCTTAGGAATGATTAAAAAGAAGAAAAGTGAATAAGGGAAGAGTGCCGACAAAGATGGAGCTAGTACTGGAACAAACCCAACAAGGTACTAGTGGTGAAGTCTCGGTAAGCACTGAAGGGGTTGAAGAATGAAAAAGAAATGTAAAGATAAAGGGTGAAAAGAAAGAAGCCCTCCTTACACTTTAGGCAGAAACCGGGTCAATACATATGCTGTCAGAATCACTTAGTTGATTGCTGACATTGAAGACAAGTATCATGGACCCAGTGATACGCTGCACAACCCTACCTAGCCACTCAAGGTCCCTTAAAGGATTCTTGTTTCATTGTCACGGAGATCAATACATTTCTATCATCTCTCTCACTCCGAGTTAGGCGATATTGAAAAGGTGGCAGTCCTCTCCAGCCTCCGATCACTAAATCAAAACGCACTATTGAGTCTAGAGCCAAGAGATCATCCATAAATCTCATTAGGACAGATTTCCAATATGCTTGCTGTTTCATACACCGTGAAAAGCAAGAAAATATATATGAAGAGTCCTACGCATTATCCTCGTAGTATTGCCAGAACATCCGAGTGATACGTAAGTATTCACAATGAAGATGGAAATCCTTCTAGAGCCAACATCAAACAAGCTCTTGGTGGGTGACATGTGAGATCCTTCATGCATCAAACTAGTGACAACTGGAAAGAAACGATAGGGCGATTCAAATTTGAATCAAACTAGTGACAACTGGAAATGGATTGACGGATGCTTTTGGAAAACCTTTCAATGTGCTCACCAACTGAGTTTCGAGCACATTGATTGTGAAAATTTTCAAACAAAAGTGTTTATGATAGAAATGTGATTCAATTTATAAAACCCTCGTCGTGTTGCATAAAATTTTTATCCAATGACACGCGAGTAATTTTTCTAATCAATTTCTCATCAATCAGTGGGTATTTAATTCACTGATTCACTCTACCGTGCTGTCTGCTTTGAGACGTTCCGGTATGAGAACATGCTTAGTATGATGATTCTGACATTAATTTGTTGGAAGACTCATTACTACAAGCTGGAAAGTCCTGTCAAGGAGAATCTTCTTTAAAGGGGATTCTACCTGATCACAGGTCGGTCCTCACGGAACCGAAGGTTAATCCAACCACACCGGGCGAATGACAAAGCCATATTCATTCCCCAACTTTATTGCTAACTGTTTTATTTCAGATTCATATAAAGATGGTGATGGTGGTACCTGATTCCAGCAAAGATGTGTCAATCCACACTCCATGCTCACACTTCCAATTCATTATCAAAGACATCATGATAGCAGAATGACCTACAACAATGCTTTCGCAACTCTGATGATAGTTATCATGATCCAGAAAAGTGTGAGCATGCGAGTCCAAAGGTCACAAAAATCACGTGGAGGCAATATTACATCCAGGATGATTAAGAGATTTACGGTGGCTGATGATCTCAACGCAAGCTCAAAGATCACACATGCCAAAGGAACATTACTCATAAGATCACTACTTGCCGTACAAAGATAGCACTTGAAGAATCAAATGATACAAGCTAGAGCTAAAGATCTATTTATAGAATGCTAAGCTTTAATTTGTTTTTTCTGGGGTGACCTCCCTTAGGGGGAGATTGTTAGGATTAAGAAAAAGGATCGGTCACCCCGTGTATTTTCATGCTTAGCGTAGCTCTTAGTTTTGTTAGTATTAGTTTATCTATCGTAGTATTAGTAGAGTTGGGTCGGGTCTTTACCCACTGTCAGCTCACTCCACAGCCCACGTGGAGCGTTAATGTAATGTGTATAAATACCCTCTCCCACCAAAGGAAAGGGTTGGACCTTCATTCTAATTTAACCTTCTACATTTTCTCTCACAAGGTTCCCACACTCTACTTCCTCTCTCTAACTCTAACCATGAATTTGTTCTTCCATAATCCTAGACCTCCCGAATCACACACAATCAACATATGAATCGATCCTACAAGTGAGGTGTTTCGCTAATAGCCGAAGTGGGTGGAATAGTACTAACTTCTTTATTTTCAGTGATACACTTAGTTGAAGCACTTAAAATTTGACTATTAATAGCTTTCAAGAGGTTGCTAATTTTATTATTCATCTCTACTTGTTGTTGTCTAAATTGAAGTTCAAGTTTAGACAATTGAGCTTCTTGAGATGACATAAAATTGTGTATCATTCCTTCTAAACCATGTTGATTGGGAGGCGGACGGTAGGAGTTTTTTTTGGATGAATCATAATATTGAGACCAAGTGAGTGGCGCGAAGTCATTAGTTGAGATGGTTTGAGCACGACTCCATTTGAAGTTCAGTTTGTCCTTCCATGCTTCATAGGCCTCATCAAAACTTCTAGGTCCGGGGTTTCTAGTGAACCACTTGTCTCCCGCTCTGTTGGTACGTGATGATGCATAATCTGCAAAAGCTTGTTCGGGGAGTTCAATGCAATCACGAGTGTCATGGGGACCACTACATAACTCACACGAAGAAGTGATTTTGTTCACTTGACTTGAAGGTTTAAGAGCATCGTAAGATTTCATGAGAAACTTAACTTGGTCTTCAAGTTCCATGATCCTACGGTTGGGAATGATTGAGTTATTCGAAGGCAAGGATATTGCCTTGACCGTTTTGCTTAACTCGCGGGGGTCATTCCAACATTCGTTGTCATAGAGGACAAGATCTTCTATGATTCCCCACGATTCTTCCGCATTCTTATCACGTAGCTTACCACCGGCCGCTTGGTCAATGGTTTGCCTTGTGGATTGATTGACATGATCGTAGAAGATTTGGACTTGAAGCCAAAGATCAATGCCATGATGAGGGACTTTTTGGAGTAAGTCCTTGAAACGAGTCCATGCTTCATAAAGAGTTTCACCTTGGCGTTGTTGGAACATCAAGATGTCATTTCTTAGCTTGGTAGTTCTCCCCGGTGGGAAAAATTGAGCGAAGAAACGAGAAGTGAGATCATCCCAAGATGTGATGGATCCCGCGGGTAAACGCTTAAGCCATTGACTAGCTTGGTCACGTAGAGAGAATTGGAAGAGACGTAAGCGTGTCATCTCTTGAGTTTCAACACCAAGGTCTATGGAATCTACGATTTTAAGGAAATCCATGAGATGTTGATTTGGATCTTCGGAACGAAGTCCATGGAATGCACATCCGCTTTGCACCAACCGGATGGTGTCGGATAACAAGGGAGACACATTGGCTCTTTGGGGGAGCTCAATGGTGTTTCGATAGCCTTGGTGGCTTGGTTTGGAGTACTCACCTAGAGTACGGGTGATTCGATTACAATTTATATGTTCCAAAAAAGGATACACAAAAGGAAGTATGTGTAACCCCGGTTCGTTGTCCCGATGAAGGATGAATGGAATATGTGATTCGGGTTCGTGAAATGTGTTGTGAATGGTGAATAAAAGTGGGATTCTGGATTTTAAACTAAAAATAGTGAAATATTAACTAAAAACAGTTACTAAGGAAAGGGGAATACTAATCTAAGACAACCGTAAAAGAAAACCTAAAAACGTGTAAAACCCGGGCTAACCCCGAGCTTTAAAAGTGAAAATAGTGAAATATTAATCCTAGGAATGCCAAATTAATTTTCCTAAGTCCTAATTAGTAAAATAAAGTTTTAGAAAAAAGAATTATATTTTTTTTATTTTTATTTTAATTTATATGAATTAAAAACTAAATAAAAGAAAATAAATGATTAAAAATATTAAATGAAAAGAGAAAAATCTAAAAATTTTATGAAAACTAACTGATGAACTAAGGATTCCAAGAAAAATAAAAAGGTGGAAAAAGCTGTGTTGAATAAGCAGTTTTAAGCAGAAACAAGAAAATAAGCTAAAAGAAAAAAAAAGGAGTTAAAAGAAAATTAATGAAGGGATCTAACACAAAAATCCCAAGGGTGCGTCTGGTTTGTGTGTTGAGTTTGTGAGGCTGCTAAGGGTGAGGTCACAGGTTCGAATCCTGGCCTCACTTTTTTGCTATTTTTTTTTTACTTTTTCTTTTTGAAACTTAAATAACTCAACAAAATAAGCAATATTTAAAAAGCCAACAAGTTTTAAAAGCTTCTAATAAGCTCAGAAGAAGCTGAAAACATATCAGTAGGTAAAAGAAGAAAATAGGCCAAGGCTTTTTGACTAAAGGGCAGATAAGCTATGCTTAAGCTAAATAGAACTGAAAAAGCTAAATCAATAAGCAAAAAGGTATAACTAAATAAGACACAAGAACCAACAAATAAGCACTAAATCAAACTAAATAAGCAATAAGGGAACAGCTTATGAGGGTATGATGGTGCAAGCTTCAAACAGTCCAAATGGGGCATATTTAAGCAGCTAAAAAGCTAATCAAAAGCTGAAATAAAAAATCACAAATATAGGGGATCACTAGATAAGCTAACCAATATTAACTGTGCCAAGTTTCAGCTTAAATGGACTTAAGATGAACAAACTAAAAATAAAAAAATGGGGCTGAATGGGCAATATAACACTTATGCAGTCTGCTTTTATACTGATGTGACCAAAACTAGTCAAACTCTATCGCCCTAAATACCACTCTTGTAGTCTTACTTAAGGGATTGATTTGAACCTAGAAACACCAAACATAAGAGCTTAAAATGCATAAGCTAATATTAAGCTTATTTGGACAGTGCTACCTTAATACTTATACTTATCAACAGAAATCTATCAAATCATTCAATTAAGCTCAAGAACTCACTAACAACAACTTATCTAACTGATTTTTAGCTAGATTAAACTAACAAGAATGGCAAATGAGCAGTAAAGAACAATTTGACCCATTTTGACCCCTTGAAGGGGTTGTGCCAAACACCACTTTAGTGTAACTGTTTTGATATTTTGAACTAGAATAGACCAAGTAAAGCTATTAGACCTACAAACAGATTAATACTAAGATAATTTGAACTAGGAAAAGCACTTCTGAATAGGTAAAAAGCACTATCTAAGGCTAGACTGTTTTAAGCTATTTTTTTTGGATTTTTATGAAAACTTAAAACAAAAGGTATTAAGCTACAAGTAGACTACCAATAAGCTGAAACTTAACTGAGATAGGCAAATAGGAACTAGAAATAAGCAAATCAGCAGTAGAACAGAAAAAATAAGCAGTTTGACTAATTTGTTGACCAAGTAAATAAAAATAGAAAACTTAAATTTCATTAACTAGATTCAGAATTCAAGACTTAAAAATGATATTACAATTAAAAAAGGAGATTACACTAAAAGACTACACTAAATTACCCTACTCCTAATCTACCTACCACTAAAAATCTAACTACTACCTACTGCCTCTTTTTGGCTACATGAGATTCTATTTATACTAGCACTCTAGGGTTTTTTTCTTCCCCTCTTGATGTGCTTGTTGTGCTTCTTTAACAGCCCTTGGATAATCTTGGTGCCCACTTCATCATATCTCAGCCGTTGGATGGGTACTTGTACTTTGGGATTGCCAGCGTGGCATGGAGGAGGAGGAACATAGCCATGTGAAGGTTTTTGGACTGAGGTGAGGTTGAGAGTGACAGGGGTGAGGTTAGCAGGCTAATGGTGATTTTGGCGGGATAAGGGTGAGGTTAGGGAAGATCCACAGTGTTTTGACTGTGTTTGTTTTGTTTGACCCCGGTTTAAACTAAAAGGGTGAGTGGGTTTTAGTTTTTTTTTTTTTTTTTTTTTTTTTTTGGAATGGGCTGGTAGGTGATGTTGGGCTTTGGTGGGCTAGGGTTGAGATGGGTTAAATATTGTTTGATCCGGTTGTGTTAAATAGGATAGATAATAGGATTTAGTATGGTATTAGTTTAGGGACCATTAGTGTAAACTTTGTAAATTCAGGGACTAATGCTGCCAAAATTGCAATTTTCTTTCAAGGACTGATTTTGTCAATTAGGAATTATCCAAGGGCTGTTTTGGAATTTTTGAGCTTGAATTAAACCCTTTCACGATTTCTTCCCCGGTATCGGCTTTAAACGCTCTTTTCCATTTCAAGCTCGGTTTTGTCCGTATTTGCCCCGTTTTCAATCCTTTTGTACCTAAAACACATAAAACACATTCTAAGGATATTTGTAACAATATTTGATCTATTTGGGTGTTTTTGGTTATTTTTGTGGTGTTTTTCGGGTATAAAATGATGAGTAAAAGGCCACTCATCAATCCCCCACACTAATCAATTGCTAGTCCCTAGCAATCCGATCATATAAAGTAATGAAAGGATCAAAAGAATATCAAGGTTACCAAAAATATCCCGTTTTGACTTATTATAAAATGCAAGTAATTTAAACAAGATCAAACGTAAATAACATGCTTTATTTTCAAAAATGGCATCATGGAACGGGAATCACACAAAGTGGGTGATTCCGGGGAATTTTAATCGTCATCCTTTTTTTTATACTTCCCAACTAAGTTTAAAACCCTTGTGCAAATGTTTTTGTAAAATGCTAACACTACTTATATTAGTAACCTATGTAAGTCGAGACTTAACTTTTCACTCCCACAATTATTTAAGTACTTAGGTGAGTGTGCTAGTTTTCAAAATTTTGATCGTAAAAATCGACATTTATTAGGGTTGTTATTTATCTAAGTTAATATTAATTCATCGGAAACCACGAAATCTAAGGATCGAAAGGGCCTTTTCCATGTAGCGGCTTTCTTCTCGGCACATCCCAAGCCAGTTGATTTTAAGTGACCGAGCTTTTGACACCTCACAGAGAATAGTACCGGAATTAGCGGGAATTCGATTCCAAAGATTTACGAGGCTACCGCTAAGGTAATATTAAGCTTAAATAGATAGCAACCGACGATGATTTAGAAATTAGAGATTCAAAGGTGAGATCACTCCATGTAGCGACTTTCTTCTCAGCTTGTCCTTAGTAAAATTTAGGAGGCTAGGTTTTTACACCCTCGAGAATAGTATCGGAGCTCACGGGATCTTTGAAGTCAAAAATTTCCAAATTATCGTCCAACCTTTAGACAATTTTGACGAATACTAGTTCAACTTCCGATTTAAATTTAAGAAAAAGCAAGTTTCGCACATTTATTCATAAGCAACATAAACGAACATTTTCCATACATTTTTTCATTTTTCATCACTTTTTCACTTTTTTTTTTTTTTTTTTTTGACAACTTAACTTCTTATTGTACCATAAACTACGGAGCTTCACGGGGAAATTCCAAGACCTTATACCTTAGGAATAAAGGATCCAAGGGCCGTTACAACGGAGAGTTCCAAGACTCTAGACATTCCGGAAATGAGGTTCCAAGGGTGTTAGACCAAGACCTTACACCTTCCTGAATAAAGATCCAAGGGCCGGTGTAAGAGGGTAGCCAAGACCTAAACGCCTTTTGGAAATAAGGATCCAAGGACCGATCTCGAACCGTAGCTTAGGACTTATTTATTCATACTCAAAACTTTAATTTTTGCAACTTTCAAGCAACGTCTCACTTTCATTTTGCATTCTTATTATGATTTTAAGAAAGTATGTTTGTTCCAAAATTTAAATAAAAATTTGAACTAGTACTCTAAATCAAGATTGTATAAAAATTTATTTTTGCTTAACAAAACGGTTTTTAACGTTCAAAGGTTTGAAAATAGCACTTATTTAGTCAGATTAGAAACTCCTGGGAGGAAAAGCCATAGATTACTTATATAAGCTCTAAAGAGAACCAACTACTCCACGCTTAGCATTTTCATTTGCACAATTCGTAAAAACTTAGCCTAAACATTAAGGGTAGCAGCCAAATCAACACTTTGGCAGAGTCGGGATTCCCCTTGTTCTAGCCTAATCAAGTCTAAACTTCCACTAATACCGAAGCATTAATGTATAGCAAATTATTTTTTAATGTGCAAAGCACTTCATTTTCATGCAATATTTAATTAAAAGATGATAAAAATTGTTGATATAAATAATGCCTAAACACGTTATTAATATTCTTTCGATATCTCTATGTTTTGATAATCACAAAATGTAAAATCATTAAACGAAAGATCATGACGTAAACAAGTATTTAGTTGTAAATATCTATTTTAACAACTCAATCACTTAAGGTATGTATAAACAAATGCTTAATGCATTATATGATCAAAGGAACATTTTCTTAAACTCTAGACTTTTTATAAAATGTCCAAAACATTTTATATCTTTTAGAAAAACATTTTTGGTAATAAATAAAAAGGTTTAATTCATTATAAATTTATGAATTCAAATTTTCAACCAAAATTGGTAAAAATGTTCCAGAAAAACCTTCCCCACAAAAAGACAAAACTGGGCAACGGTTGGCTTGGGCGGCCCCCTTAATTTTGCTAGGCGGCCCCCTTAAAAATTAAGGGGACCGCCCCCCTATTTAAGGGGGCCGGCACGCTCCAGTAGCCTTCCAGCTGTCCAGTTTTCTGCCTATAAATACCAGCCTTCCCCTGGATTTTTTTTCTCACCTTTTGCACCCCAAACCTTCTGTTCTAAATCTTCTCTAATCCTTGTAAATCCTTTCTAAAATCCTTTGATCATATTCTCTTAAGCATTGGTTTCCAAGTGATCCAAGCTTCCACCATCAAAGTGCAAAAGAAGAATACTCCTTCAACTAGAGAAGAAGTATTATAGCTTAACTTATATCATTCTTGTAGTTGTGTAAAGTGTTGTATAGTTGTGATAAGTAGATCTAAGTGTAAGTAAGTAGTTGTGCTTGTAAAGAAGTAGTGTAGAAGTCGTGAAGTAGTCGTGAAGAAGAAGTTGTGAAGTAGTCGTGAAGAAGTCGTGAAGCCGTCATGAAGAAGGTGTGAACTAGTTGTGTAGAAGTTGTGTATAAGTTGTGAGATTGGTTCTAGCTACGATTAGAACTCGACATCTAGCTTTGTGTCGTTAAACCAGTGTAAGCAAAAGTTGTGTAAGGTTTCTCCGCCATAAGGGAGTTTGTTGACATAGTGAAGAAAACTCTCGAGTAGGTGACTCGAGGAGTGGAGTAGGGCAAGGAAGGTGTCCTTGTAGCCGAACCACTATAAATCTCCGTGTTGTGGTTTGATCTTTCCATCTCTATCTTTCATTTCATTATATTTACTTTACTTGCATTGCTTTTCTATATTTGTTTATATTTGTTCATATTGATCAAGAGTTGAATTCACATAAGATAGAATCGAAGCTTTAAAAGTAAACAAAAGTTTTCACAATAAAATTAAAAAGACGTAAAACTATTCAACCCCCTTCTAGTTTTCCACAATTGGTATCAAAGCCACATCAAACAAGAATTTTAAAATAAACTGTATTTTAAAACTTAAAACGATCTATGGAATCTGAAAAATATTTAGAAGGGCAATCTATGTAAAGACCACAACTATTTGAAATTGATGGATTTCTTTATTGGAAAAATCGATTCGAAACTTATGTGAAATCAAAAGATCTAGATCTTTGGCATGTTATTACTAATGGTGATTTTTTACCTATTCAACATAATCTTGAAACTAAAAAGGATGAAATAGTACCTTTTGAAAAACAAAGTGACGATTTAAAAAGAAAGCTTTCTAAAAATAATGAAGCAAAAATGGTTATTTATAATGCGTTACCGCGTAAAGAATGCGAAAGGATCTTTATGTGTAAAACCGCAAAAGAAATTTGGAACACTTTACTAATAACTCACCAAGGTAATAGTCAAGTCAAAGATAATAAAATAGATCTTCTTGTTCAACAATATGAACAATTTACTATTCCGAAAGAGGAATCAATTGATAATGCTTTTGCTAGGTTTAACACAATCATCACAAGTTTAAAGGCACTTGATGAGAGTTTCTCTAGTAAGAATTTTGTTAGGAAATTTCTTAGGGCTCTTCATCCAAAATGGCGAGCTAAAGTTACGGCGATTGAAGAATCAAAGAACTTGTCAAATCTTCAACTTGACGAGTTGATTGGCAACTTGAAGGTCTACGAAGCAATAATCAAGAAAGACTCCGAGATGGTCAAAGGAAAGAAAGAGCAAAGCAAGTCAATCGCGTTGAAAGCTAGGAAAGAATCAAGTGACGAGGATAGCTCAACCTCCGATAGTGATGACGAAGAATATGCCATGGCCGTAAGAGACTTCAAGAAGTTTTTCAAAAGACGAGGAAGATTCGTTAGACAACCACATGACGAAAGAAAGGCACTCCAAAGAAACAAAGACGACAAAGGTAGCAAGAGCGAGAGGAAGTGCTTCAAATGCGGTGATCCAAATCATCTCATCGAAAGATGTCCTATGATGTCAAATGAGCAAAACCAAAAGGCGTTCGTTGGAGGAGCATGGAGTGATAGTGACGAAGACGAGAAAGAAACCACAAAGGAGGAGAAATGTCTTATGGCTAAGACATCAAGTGAGGTACATTCCGAAACCGAATACTTTAGTGATGAATATTTATCATTAGATGAAAAAGACTTAGATAGTGAATATAATAAATTATGCAAACTAGGTCAAAAAGTAATGAGTAAAAATAAATCACTAAAACATAAAAATAACCAATTAGAAAAAGAAATACTAGAATTAAAAATTAAACTACATAACTTAGAAAAAGGGAAAGAAGTTTTTGAATGTAGAACATGTCAAGAAACTAAAAATGAAAACGAAATACTTAAGGAAGAAATTTGTAAACTTAACAAATTCGAAAATAGTAGTAATTCACTTAGGGAAATAATAACAAATTCGAAAATAGTAGTAATTCAACTAAGGATTCAAATAGTGAAACTAAAAATGTAAAGTTTGAATGTGAAACTAGTGAGCAAAAACCTTTAGAGTCAAAACCTAAGTATATACTTATGAAAGATAGAAAAATACCCATAGCTAGTAATGAGGATGTAAAAACCTTTTATAAACCATCTTTAAAAAATGAAGTAGAATACTCTAAACCAAAGTTAAGGTCAAAAACACCTCCTCCTAGAAGACCACCTAGTCCTCACCCTCGGCCTAAAACTCCTCAACCTAGAAGAAATCAAAATAGACCAAACCGTCAAAATAATAGTCACCCAATGTGGAATTATCCAAATCCACCAAGTTTTAATCCTTGGGGAATACTTCCACCATATATGCATCCGAGTCAATTGCAAACCATGTTTGGTTCAAACAACTATGGACCAATCAGACCATGGGGACCAAGTGGCTAGAATTTCAACTCATCGGGAAAGTCGGAATCTCTTTCGTAATTGGCTTTTATAAGTCAATACTCTTTGAAGTATTTGAAGACCACATGTTGAAGACAAAAAGGTACGCCTCTCTTTCATGCTCACCACTATATGCGTAGATTAATGAATTAGCCTATTGCATGCCCCCTTTAGTCTTAAATGCTTAGTTTAGTAAATACTTATGTGTTTGTTAGTAAGTTCTCTTCTTATATACCTATATTACTATAAAAAAATATATATATACATATCCTCTCATAACCTAGATACGTCATTTGTTGACTATCTAGAACTAAAAGAAATTGTTCGTCCTCGAACCTTTTCTTCCCCCTTTGCTCTTTTGAACTATAACGTTCAACATGAAAATCTTCTATGTCCACTCTCGCAAAACTCATGGTGATGAAGAGAAGTGAGTTGAGTGGATCAACATAGAAGTCGAAGCCGAACCTTCGCACAAGAAAACTATGTAACAAACTCTCATCGTCGTTAGCACCCATCTCCGTCCTTTCCTCATTATCCCTCAACATCATTCAACATCCCACCTTAACACATAATATATATATATATATATATATATATATATATATATATATATATATATATATATATATATATATATATATATATATATATATATATATATACATATATATATATTTTCATTACTTAAACCCACCTCTGTCACCTTGACATCTTGATCATTTTATCCAAAATTGTCAAGAAAATTTTCTTAACGAAATGTTAATAAAATGTGTCAAGTATTCCCTTCTCGTGCCAATACAACCCAACGTATTTTTGATATATAATAAATCTATATATACATATAAATATTTTGCCGTCAGAAACAAAACACAAATTTTTTTTGTTTTGGAGGGCGGTCCCCTTAAAATTAAGGGGACCGGCTTGTAACGGGGGCGGTCCCCTTAATGTTTAAGGGGACCGGCCATCTGCTGCTGCCAAAACTAATTTTCCTTCTAAAATCTTTGCCAAACACCCCATTTTACAAACACTTCTTCCTCACCCTCTGCTGTGACCGAACTGAAACACCAAAACCATTCACCAAATTACCACTTCGGGCTAAATTCGCAAGGGGAAAACACTTATATCTCGATTAGCAACATATTTTGTAAGTTTTCCAATACACATTTCATCTAATTTCGAGTCCAATCATAATTAGGTATTTTACTTGATTTTTTTTAAAACCGAATTTTTGTTGAAATTGAGTCTAGGAATCATATAACCAAATGCTTCTCATAGGATTAGAATGCTTAATCAACCTAGAATCTAAGTAATTAAAAACCCTCATGCCAAAATTTTGAAAAACCAAACACCCTTAGTCAAAATTTGTTATACATTGTTGAATTATGCCATAAACACTTGTTAAAACTAATCATATTGTTTTATCACAACTTCTTAATCCTACAAATATACTTTTCAAATCATAAAAAGTGTTTTTGTTAAATATATGAAAGTGTTTGGATTAAAAGCTAGAGTCATCAAAACTTATTCAAAATAAAATTCACAACTACTTGCCAAGTTTATAAACGCGCAACTAGTTGTTTTGAGTTATCAAGATACATAATTCATATGTATATTGAAATATTAGTCATTATTTTTGTAGTTAAGGGAGCGCTTGGCATGACATTCTGAAAGAAATTTTTGAGTCAAAATCTACGTTTTCAACTTTTTCAACAAGTTACTTAACATAAACACTCGTAAGAAATAGCTAGATATACAATCTAATGTTTGTCTAGCCATATTTCAAAGTAGCTTATGATGTATAAAGGAGCGTTTGAATATTTATGATTCTTTATCAAAACATCATGATAACTACTTCTTAACATCATAAAATACATTTTAAGCGAGTTAAAAATTGATACTAAGGAACATTGCAAACTACTTCTTAGGATTTAATTTTTAGAGTCGAAGTATGTTTGTGTTCCACATAAGTAGTGTATATAACACATGCATTTTTTTTCTTCTTATTTTTCTTGTTGCTATCTTGTTTAGGTGAAAATGCCTAAAGTTACGGTTGGTGATGTCTCCAAAACCAAGGAATATATTCCTAAAGTCTCCGCTACTCCCGGCATTTCTCCCGCTATTGCATGTTTCTATCGTCCCATCGAAGATAGAAACATTCATGAAGGGAGAGTTGTCGATCCATCCTTCTATCTATCCGACCAAATCGAACGAATGTTCTCCAATGTTCGTCTCGATTGTCTTTTCAAAATCAACGAACCCATCATTCCTCGTTTCGTTCTTGACTTCTACAGCCAAGTTACGGTGCAAACCGATGACTATGGTTATATCTTCATCTCCTTCATGATCCAAAACGAATTCATCACTCTTACTCTTGCTCAGTTTGGTCAAATCCTCCAAATTCCTTTCAACAGTCAAGCCGTTTTCTCAAATGAATGGGATCTCTCATCTCTTGAGAAAAATCGGCCTCAGGGTGGTCCATACTATTCTGAGATTCCAACTCCTGACGACATTCGTCGACTACTCGAGCTAGAACGTGGTATGACTAGCCGAAGAATCAAGTCAAAGAATGTCGACATTCATGCAAACCAAATTCTTCTCAAAGAACTAAGCCCCGACATGAAGCATTGGGAAGAACTCATTCGCGAGAATGCGTTTGGTACCGGCGGACACCGTGACCACCTCACGGCTAGCATCGCTCACATGTTGTATTGTGTTGTTGCGGAAGAACAATACAATTTGGCTTATTTCTTTGTCCATCGTATCATCTCCGCCAAAAATACTCCACATGCCAATCTTCCTTATGGTATGTTCCTCACTAGACTTTATCGTTTTGTCATGGAACATTACCCACATCTTGAGAGTGATATCTATCAATTCGTTCATCCCGTCTTACGTCCTCTCACTCGTAGCCAACTTCGTCGATCTCGAAGTGACAAGGGCAAATCTCGTCGCCCTAATCTCTTCGCACCGCGTAGTTCCACATATCATCGGAGAGATGATGATGAGGAGGAGGAAGGCACCTCACGTGTTAGTACTCCATCTCCCACGACGTTCGTGAACAATCTCCCGGAACTTAATTATTCCGACTATCAAGTTCCTCTTCCTTCCGAACAAACCGATCAAATCCTATTTGAACGACAAACCGCATTACTCAACACAACTCAACAGATGCATGAAGAAGTTAGAGGTGGTTTCAAGTCGATAGGGAAAGCTTTCAAGAATATTTTCGGAAAGAAGAAAAGATGAGATGTGGAAGTTGGCTTATTAGAACAATATTGTGTTTAGACATTTTATTTTGTTCTGTATTTGAGAATTATTTATTTCTTGCATGTTATAGTATGTTAGTATCTATTTTCTTGATTAGAACTTGAATGCTATGCTTAAATTAATATGCTTGCTAATGATTAATAACATGCTTATTCTATAATATGATTATTTTTAGCCTAAATGTATACATGCTTATTTAAACATATTTATGCCACTATTTTATTATTCTTCATGTACATGATTCAAATGGAGCTTGCTGCAAATACACCCTAACAATGACCCTTTTCTGGAAATTTTTCAAATTTGGTCGCCTGGGAAAACATCAGATAGGCGGCCCCCTTAATTCCCTAGGCGGTCCCCTTAATTTTAAGGGGGTCGGCCTACAATTAAGGGGACCGACAATCTGGACAGAAAATTTTAATGTTTTCTTTTGCATCTTGTGACCCCTTTTATCTAGCCCCAGCTACCATTTCTCTTTATGAACGAACTGGTATTGGAATCTTACCACAAAACCTCAAAAAATTACCTAAACTAACCACATTTTCATATTATAAATTCCCTCCAAACAATCACCTCTCATTCTATCATCCTTCATCATCCCAAATCACCATGTTATCACCTAAATCCTCCATCTCTAAGACTCCAAGGAAGCAAAGACTTGTCATCATACCACCAAAACAACTTTTCATAGACTTAACCCAAGATGACACCAAAACTCCATCACCACCACCTCAATGTTCATCCCCAAGTGCACCAAATACACCATCAAAAACACCATCTACTCATGGCACATCATCCTCCTCCATACCATCCACTTCATCCATCAATGACTATATCAACTCCGACCTATCATCATCACCACCAAGAGCATCATCACCACCTCCCACTTAAGATCCTCTATCCACCCAACTTGCCATTTCCTTATCACCCATCACACCTCTTGATGCTCACTTCTCACCATCACCAATCCCACAACCATTCTTTCCCATACCTTGGGCATTGCTTGAAGCCCATGGTGACAATTGTCTTTGTTGCATCCATAACCGGACCATAATCGTTGGTCTTAGAGATGAGATACACTACATGTTTTCATCACTTAAACACATGATTACCAACCCACCACCACCACCACCTCCACCATCTTCTCCCACTACACCACCACCACCTCCATTTTCACCCAATTAAGCATATGCAATGCTTAATTAAAAATAATTTTTAAAACCATTTTGTGTGCAAGCCCCATGGAAGATCATGTACTCCTAGAATGATTATGTAGATTGCATTACTCACTAGCTTATGTAGGATTGAATGTAATCTTGTATGTTTGTGTATTTCTACACAACATTTTTAATGAATGTCTTTCTTGTAAATGCATGCTTATTTTTGCTATATATATGCTTGTGCTTCTAATATTTTTTCTTACAAGAATTCCATTTATCGATTCATTTATGCACACAAACGAGGGGGAGTACACACCGAGGGGGAGTCATCGTCCCGACAATATTTCATATTTGTCGGCATAACCTTTTTGATTCTACAAAAAGGGGGAGAAGTAGATATAAACTCACTAAATACTTGATTAAAAACTAATTTTTCAATTTAATGAGTTTAGATTTTGTAATCATCAAAAAGGGGGAGATTGTTGATATAAATAATTCCTAAACACGTTATTAATATTCTTTCGATATCTCTATGTTTTGATAATCACAAAATGTAAAATCATTAAACGAAAGATCATGACGTAAACAAGTATTTAGTTGTGAATATCTATTTTAACAACTCAATCACTTAAGGTATGTATAAACAAATGCTTAATGTATTATATGATCAAAGGAACATTTTCTTAAACTCTAGACTTTTTATAAAATGTCCAAAACATTTTATATCTTTTAGAAAAACATTTTTGGTAATAAATAAAAAGGTTTAATTCATTATAAATTTATGAATTCAAATTTTCAACCAAAATTGGTAAAAATGTTTCAGAAAAACCTTCCCCACAAAAAGACAAAACTGGGCAACGGTTGGCTTGGGCGGCCCCCTTAATTTTGCTAGGCGGCCCCCTTAAAAATTAAGGGGACCGCCCCCCTATTTAAGGGGGCCGACACGCTCCAGTAGCCTTCCAGCTGTCCAGTTTTCTGCCTATAAATACCAGCCTTCCCCTGGATTTTTTTCTCACCTTTTGCACCCCAAACCTTCTGTTCTAAATCTTCTCTAATCCTTGTAAATCCTTTCTAAAATCCTTTGATCATATTCTCTTAAGCATTGGTTTCCAAGTGATCCAAGCTTCCACCATCAAAGTGCAAAAGAAGAATACTCCTTCAACTAGAGAAGAAGTATTATAGCTTAACTTATATCATTCTTGTAGTTGTGTAAAGTGTTGTATAGTTGTGATAAGTAGATCTAAGTGTAAGTAAGTAGTTGTGCTTGTAAAGAAGTAGTGTAGAAGTCATGAAGTAGTCGTGAAGAAGAAGTCGTGAAGTAGTCGTGAAGAAGAAGTCGTGAAGAAGTCGTGAAGCCGTCGTGAAGAAGGTGTGAACTAGTTGTGTAGAAGTTGTGTATAAGTTGTGAGATTGGTTCTAGCTACGATTAGAACTCGACATCTAGCTTTGTGTCGTTAAACCGGTGTAAGCTAAAGTTGTGTAAGGTTTCTCCGCCATAAGGGTGTTTGTTGACATAGTGAAGAAAACTCTCGAGTAGGTGACTCGAGGAGTGGAGTAGGGCAAGGAAGGTGTCCTTGTAGCCGAACCACTATAAATCTCCGTGTTGTGGTTTGATCTTTCCATCTCTATCTTTCATTTCATTATATTTACTTTACTTGCATTGCTTTTCTATATTTGTTTATATTTGTTCATATTGATCAAGAGTTGAATTCACATAAGATAGAATCGAAGCTTTAAAAGTAAATAAAAGTTTTCACAATAAAATTAAAAAGACGTAAAACTATTCAACCCCCCCCCCCCTTCTAGTTTTCCACAAAAATTTTAAAATTTTGGTCAAAACGGGGGTGCTAGGGGACTAGTAGGTACAACATGTGAAATTTTTTAAAATTTTGGGTCAAAATCGCAAGAATTCCCCCCGCCCCCACACTTAGAATTGAATATTGCCCTCAATATTCAAAGTACCGGCTATTATGCCGACATTATAGAACGTAAAAAGGTAATACTACTAGCTAAGTGTGGAAACGAAATCTTTTTCACAAAAAGGATTAATAAGATATCCCTGGATAAACATAAGCAAAAAGATCGGATATTGGGCGGCTGGATTGAAAACAGGCGCATCAATCATCACGATCTACGGGAATCCTGAAAATAAAGGCAAACACGCAACAACAAAGCAACAAGTAGAGGAATTCCCCCACACTTAGTGTTAGAAAATAGAGAGAAGATAGAATGATAGGCATGGGTTGCCACCCACGAAGCGCTTGTTTATTGTCGAGTCGCGAGCTTGACTCGCCCCGAATTTAATTGTTATTGGGGAAGCAACATGTGGAAGAGAAAATCTCCATTGGACTTTCATTCAAGATGTTTGGAGAAACATTGAAGTTCTTGAAAGTTCCACTCCGATGAGATGCCCACGGCTTAAAAGAATGAGAGATGCCGGGGTCGAAGATGGTGTCTTCATTCACAAAGTAATGAAAGAAAGGAGAAGTCACCCGATAGGTGAAGAAAGGGAGAAAGATCTTAATAACAATGAGAATCCATTCTTCATCATTAAATCTCTTTGGTTCATTAACAAAAACCTCGGGAGGGAGGGTCGGGATGATGTCATCGATAAGCAAACTCTCACGATAGAGTATATCTCCCCCCGGGTCATGATCTTCCTTAAAATCAAAGTAATCATACTCCGGTGGAGGTATGATATGAGCGAGTTCACCAGAGAACTCCTCGTGAAGAGAATAAATCATATGATGTAAATCTGTGAGCTCGGGTTCCGTCACTGACTCATCACCCTCCTCCATCTAAATATCAAAGATCGGGTTATCTGAAATTAAAGTAAATTCATATCCGAAATCAAACAGAGGGTTGGTGATAGTCGTTTTGAATGTTTCGGAAACAAGCTCATCAAATTCCTTTGGAGGATTGATTTCAACTTCCTTCGGAGGGAGAAAAAGTGATGGTTCATCGTTCAATAATTTCTCAAGAAAAAGAATGTCTCCCTCCGGATCAAGATAAGAATCATCAATTTCCGAAGAAATTGAAGTATCTTTGAGACAAGCATCGATCTCTTCCAAGATAGGATCACCTCCCTCAACCGGAGTGAGGGAAGGGGAAGAGTCAGAAATGATAGGTTCGGAAGACGGAGTGGGATTGCCACTCGGAGGTTTATCTGAAATTTCAAGATCTTCAGGGGCACACTCCTCGTCATAATCGTTGTCGACCCTATGTTCAGCATATAAAGCTCTGATAAGTTGCATCTGCTCCTTTGCTAATAATTCTTCCATGCTTCGTTTGTCTTCCTGCTTTTCGATGGGAGTGATAGCAACTGATGAATTAGTGTAAAACTTCCCAAGTTGAATAGATTCCTCATCATCATCATCATCGTAAACGAAAGTTTGACGATATTGGGAACTTACTCTAGCTGCTTGTTCTTCAGCTAGAAGTTCTCCACAAGTTTTCTGATGAGGATCTTCTTGGGGAAGTTTTTTAATCGAATCCTTAATTTCTTCTATTAATTTTAGAACATGGAGAACATCTTGAGAAAGTGGCAGAGGTGGTGGTTGAATCATTTGGTACTGTGGAAGTTGGTCATGATAAGAATAGTCGTAATTGTTACAAGGGCCATGCTCATAGACAAGCGGGTTCCTCGTTTGACAGTCAGAGCTATAGTGAGGACCTCCACAGTATTCACAACAATATGTTTGTTGTGACTGATTTAGTGAATTATATGGATAATGGTCATACCCGAAGTTTTGATTACATGAAACTTGCTCATAGACAAACGTATTCCTTGCTTGACAATCAAAACATGGGTGTGGACCTCCACAATATTCACAAGAATATGTTTCCATCTCATGGTGTGGGGGTTGGTTAAAAAAATTGGTTGTTTCATTGTAGGGATTTTGGTCATAGACAAACCCGTTTCCCGGATTTACAATGCTACAACCGGGGCAATTTCCACCATTTGGAGGACCCCCACACCATTCACAACTATATAGGTAAGATGAAGACATAAAGAAGATTTAAATGGATAGAGGGTAAGAAATAAAGAATTAAACGGATAAAAGGATTGAGAAGAATATTTTTGGATTTTTAAATTTTAGAAACATTGAAAATCACAAAAGAAAAAGGAAAAATAATTTGGAGAAGAAAATCTTTTTGGGATTTTTATATTTTCAAATATTTACAAATGAAAACGATAACTTCACGAAGAAGGGTCTTCAAAACACGAATCGATACTCGGAAATCACGAACTCACTTCAACCTTCCCCGGCAGCGGCGCCAAAAATTGATTCGATTACAATTTATATGTTCCAAAAAAGGATACACAAAAGGAAGTATGTGTAACCCCGGTTCGTTGTCCCGATGAAGGATGAATGGAATATGTGATTCGGGTTCGTGAAACGTGTTGTGAATGGTGAATAAAAGTGGGATTTTGGATTTTAAACTAAAAATAGTGAAATATTAACTAAAAACAGTTACTAAGGAAAGGGGAATAGTAATCTAAGGCAACCGTAAAAGAAAACCTAAAAACGCGTAAAACCCGGGCTAACCCCGAGCTTTAAAAGTGAAAATAGTGAAATATAAATCCTAGGGATGCCAAATTAATTTACCTAAGTCCTAATTAGTAAAATAAAGTTTTAGAAAAAAGAATTATATTTTTTTGATTTTTATTTTAATTTATATGAATTAAAAACTAAATAAAAGAAAATAAATGATTAAAAATATTAAATGAAAAGAGAAAAATCTAAAATTTTTATGAAAACTAACTGATGAACTAAGGATTCCAAGAAAAATAAAAAGGTGAAAAAGCTGTGTTGAATAAGCAGTTTTAAGCAGAAAAAAGAAAATAAGCTAAAAGAAAAAAAAAAGAGATAAAAGAAAATTAATGAAGGGATCTAACACAAAAATCCGAAGGGTGCGTCTGGTTTTTGTGTTGAGTTTGTGAGGCTACTAAGGGTGAGGTCACAGGTTCAAATCCTGGCCTCACTTTTTTGCTAATTTTTTTTTTTTTTTTTTTTTTTTTTTTTTTTTTTTTTTTTTTTTACTTTTTCTTTTTGAAACTTAAATAACTCAACAAAATAAGCAATATTTAAAAATACAAAAATTTTTAAAAGCTTCTAATAAGCTCAGAAGAAGCTGAAAACAGATCAGTAGGTAAAAGAAGAAAATAGGCCAAGGCTTTTTAACTAAAGGGCTGATAAGCTATGCTTAAGCTAAATAGAACTGAAAAAGCTAAATCAATAAGCAAAAAGGTATAACTAAATAAGACACAAGAACCAACAAATAAGCACTAAATCAAACTAAATAAGCAATAAGGGAACAGCTTATGAGGGTCTGATGGTGCAAGCTTCAAACAGTCCAAATGGGGCATATTTAAGCAGCTAAAAAGCTAATCAAAAGCTGAAATAAAAAATCACAAAAATAGGGGATCACTAGATAAGCTAACCAAGATTAACTGTGCCAAGTTTCAGCTTAAATGGACTTAAGATGAACAAACTAAAAATAAAAAAATGGGGCTGAATGGGCAATATAACACTTATGCAGTCTGCTTTTATACTGATGTGACCAAAACTAGTCAAACTCTATCGCCCTGAATACCACTCTTGTAGTCTTACTTAAGGGATTGATTTGAACCTAGAAACACCAAACATAAGAGCTTAAAATGCATAAGCTAATATTAAGCTTATTTGGACAGTGCTACCTTAATACTTATACTTATCAACAGAAATCTATCAAATCAGTCAATTAAGCTCAAGAACTCACTAACAACAGCTTATCTAACTGATTTTTAGCTAGATTAAACTAACAAGAATGGCAAATGAGCAGTAAAGAACAATTTGACCCATTTTGACCCCTTGAAGGGGCTGTGCCAAACACCATTTTAGTGTAACTGTTTTGATATTTTGAACTAGAATAGACCAAGTAAAGCTATTAGACCTACAAACAGATTAATACTAAGATAATTTGAACTAGGAAAAGCACTTCTGAATAGGTAAAAAGCACTATCTAAGGCTAGACTGTTTTAAGCTATTTTTTTTGGATTTTTATGAAAACTTAAAACAAAAGGTATTAAGCTACAAGTAGACTACCAATAAGCTGAAACTTAACTGAGATAGGCAAATAGGAACTAGAAATAAGCAAATTAGCAGTAGAACAGAAAAAATAAGCAGTTTGACTAATTTGTTGACCAAGTAAATAAAAATAGAAAACTTAAATTTCATTAACTAGATTCAGAATTCAAGACTTAAAAATGATATTACAATTAAAAAAGGAGATTACACTAAAAGACTACACTAAATTACCCTACTCCTAATCTAACTACCACTAAAAATCTAACTACTACCTACTGCCTCTTTTTGGCTACATGAGATTCTATTTATACTAGCACTCTAGGGTTTTTTTCTTCCTCTCTTGATGTGCTTCTTGTGCTTCTTTAACAGCCCTTGGATAATCTTGGTGCCTACTTCATCATATCTCAGCCGTTGGATGGGTATTTGTACTTTGGGATTGCCAGCGTGGCATGGAGGAGGGGGAACATAGCCATGTGAAGGTTTTTGGACTGAGGTGAGGTTGAGAGTGACAAGGGTGAGGTTAGCAGGCTAATGGTGATTTTGGCGGGATAAGGGTGAGGTTAGGGAAGATCCACAGTGTTTGTTTTGTTTGACCTCGGTTTAAACTAAAAGGGTGAGTGGGTTTTAGTTTTTTTTTTTTTTTTTTTTTTTTTTTTTTTTTTTTTTTTTGGAATGGGCTGGTAGGTGATGTTGGGCTTTGGTGGGCTCGGGTTGAGATGGGTTAAATACTGTTTGATCCGGTTGTGTTAAATAGGATAGATAATAGGATTTAGTATGGTATTAGTTTAGGGACCATTAGTGTAAACTTTGTAAATTCAGGGACTAATGCTGCCAAAATTGCAATTTTCTTTCAAGGACTGATTTTGTCAATTAGGAATTATCCAAGGGCTGTTTTGGAATTTTTGAGCTTGAATTAAATCCTTTCACGATTTCTTCCCCGGTATCGGCTTTAAACGCTCTTTTCCATTCCAAGCTCGGTTTTGTCCGTATTTTCCCCCTTTTCAATCCTTTTGTACCTAAAACACATAAAACACATTCCAAGGATATTTGTAACAATATTTGGTCTATTTGGGTGTTTTTGGTTATTTTTGTGGGGGTTTTCGGGTATAAAATGATGAGTAAAAGGCCACTCAAGTA
Source organism: Artemisia tridentata subsp. tridentata (assembly GCA_021014915.2). NCBI lineage: Eukaryota > Viridiplantae > Streptophyta > Magnoliopsida > Asterales > Asteraceae > Artemisia > Artemisia tridentata. The sequence continues at coordinate 298,723,788 of CP139504.1, read as the reverse complement.
CGGGCTCGAGGTGGGTCTTGGTTAATTGGTTATTCTTGGTGGGGTTGTTCTTGGTGGAGTTGTTCTTGGTGTTGTTGTGGTGGTTCTTGGTGTGCTTGGTGTAGGTCAAAGATGCCTTCATTCACCATGGTGGCAAATGAAGAGAATTACAAAACAAAGGGAACGAAGAAAAGAAAGACTACAAGAAATCTACGAAAAAGAAAATAAAGATATCACTTGATAGGAATCTAGTGAGTAGACCTAAACGAAATAGAAATTGAACCTAAACTATTAACTATTCCCCGGCAGCGGCGCCAAAAACTTGATGCGATGATTGTACCATCACAAAAGGTTTTACAATCCTCTAGGCAGTGTACCTAACCGTTGTAGTGTAGTATAGGTAAGTCCGGGGGATTGATCGTTCTCTAAGGGAATAGTCTCGCAAGAGTTGTGGAAAGGTCAAGATGTATGACGAGATAGGTCTAGAGGTGAAAGATGATTCTTTTTGTATTTTTATATTTTATGAAAAGCAATTTAAAAATCTCGGTTTTGAAGGAGTGGACGGAATTAGTTGTTAATCAACTAACCTAAAAACTAATTATAAAACTAAAATTAATCTAATAACAAAGAAAAGTAAATTGATGGTAACTCTTATGATAGGGAAAACGTGTTCACTTAGAATTAATTACTCCCTATTTATCTCCTACTGGTTTGTTGAATTGTCACGTCCTTGTTTTAGTTGAAGCGCTGTATTCCTTAATATTTGTCGTGGGGAGGTGCCGAAGTCCCCAAATCTATGAATCTTAGTCTCCCCTAAATCACTTAAAGTCTATTAAGTTTTCTAGGATCTACAAGCTGTAACACCCCCAAATTTTAATATACAGCAGCGGAAGATTTATTTGGGTGTTACCGTGAGGATCGAAAACAAAATCATAGAAAAACAGCCTGAGATGGCATTTTTAATTTACATAGGTCCATAATACAAATTCAGTTACAAAGCGTTACATCAGAGTGCTAAGGTTTCTCCAAAGAAACATCAATTTAACTGAATTACAACTTTATTTTACACCATTTATTTAAGATAGGGTACGCCTGCTCCATGCCTTGCCTTGCTCTTCTAGTTTCCTGAGATACATGCTTAAAAGTCAACATAATGTTGAGTGAAATCATGGAGTTTGTAATTTAAATATCAGTTCGATTCACAAGTAAGATTGTATTCGAGATACAATTAGTTTAAAAGTTGATATCGCAGTTCATATATTGCCCTAAGTCTCATGACACGCAAACGTTAACAAAGTACCGCATAAACGGAGGTGTCCATCAAATTAATGATGAAGGTTTTGCCCTCGTGTAATAGGTGATTTGCCAGTTCCTATTTTTCTCAAATATAATGCATCGCGACTAATACGACTAGCAAAAAGCATTCCGTCCTAGTATTAGTGGGATAGGTTGTCAGTCCTCTAATAGATCTATTCATTATATTCGCGTTCACCGCAGTGATTAATGGCTCATGATAAAAGGGTCTTGTGGCAATATGTTAACTTAGGCATATATCAAGTCAGGTAGCATACAGAAAAATACTTGTGATCAGTTTATAGCATGTATCCCCCTCACGGAGTTTAAAAAGTATAAAGAGTTTAAAAAAGTGAGGCCATGACACACCTTAAGCGTTACTGGTGATGATGAAAATAAACTCAGAGGTGATTATAACAACTTCGATATAGAACCTGGTAAACATATAAATAACTGAGAATCTGACTAATTTCTAGTGGTGTGTGTGTATGAATGGTGGATGATGAATAACTAATGATATACAACGATCTAATCGTTGAGAGTGAAGGTGTTATATGATTATGGTGCTTGTACACTTGTAAGATCATATCTTCAAAGAGTAAATGAATTGATATGAAATATTAACATGAAATATTTCTAACGCTATTTATCTAATATGCAAATAGAATGCGTAAAAATGCATATGAGATATAAGTGTGGTGCCAAAAATGAAAAATAAAATAAGAATGTCAAGTTATAACAGTTAGTACTTGTTCTTTCCAGATTTTACATCTTTTACCCTAACTGTGGCTCGCGTTGCATTGTTAGTCCTCGGTTAAGTCCATAGTCCAATAATAGTCCAATAATTGTCCATATGTCCATATAAAGCTTGGAGTTCAATGGTATGTCAATTTAAGTCCTCTACAAACTGTTTTCACAGCTTCAGTCCATAAATTTCTTAGTTTGGCAGTTTTAGTCCTCTAACGTTAAATCGCGTTACATTTTTAGTACAAAAGTGCAAATAAGGTGGTAAAAAGGTAGGCGACTTTTTGTAAGTTATATTTAAGATTATTAGAGCTTATTTCACTAGCTTATCCGGTTGTTTGCTTATTTCTACTGCTAATGGGCCCTTAACGTGCCGAGATTACTAAGTCCATTAACCAAAGTTTATTCTTATTGTTTGAGGTAATTTGGTATGTCAAGAGGTTTGCTTCTACGTTTTGTTTTTATACTGAAAAGCTTCAATAATTACTTCTTCTCATTTGTTTGTACACAGCTTGATGGGTTTTAAAACCCACTCGCTATTTTTAGTTGTTTGAAAGTGATTTGGCGATTCAACTTGGCTGTTTTAAAGGGTTGTTTCTCGCTTGTTTTTACAAGGTTTCTAAACGTAAAGTGTAGTTAGTTACGTGGTGTAATAGGTCGTGTAAAAAGAGGACATGGTCGTTAAATTATATAGTGAGATATGAAGTCATTTTGGAGACTTCTTGGGACTGTTTTCATACGTATAAAATACTTAGCATGTTTTATCTTTTCCCCATTTTATTTATAGCGTGACATATAAGGTTTGCATGGAATGAATGTATACATGTTCGAGTAAAATGATGCATGTACATTAATGAAGTGTCAATATGTATGATCGAGTGAGAAACAGAATCATGCATGGCGTGATATCTTGGTTGTGAAAGTGAGTTGTGAGGTGACTGTCAAGTCTTCACTATGTAAGTTCGATTATGTACATGATTCAAAATGGGTTGCTGTGTTCTTAACAATAAATGCTATACGTTCAAGTGGGAAATTAATGCATGACGCGTAATATCTTAAACGTGACAATGAGATGAGTGATGGTTCTTAATCTTCTTTGTGGCTACTCGACTCATGTTGGGTACACATGAAATAACAATTGTAGACAAGTGATATTATACATAACGATCGAAGTAATGAAACAATGCAATGATGCGTTCGACTGTAAGAATAGAATATGCATGTGATATGAACACTAAATGAACAAAGATGTTATACGTTTGTACATGGTAGCTATATAATGCATGCGTAGTAAGTAAGGTACACTAGTTATATGTTCGAATGAAAGTTGATACATGCAAGTGATGTGTGGGTGATATAATGTGTAAAGAATGAAAAGAAGAGTTCATACCACACCTTTAGCAAAGGTGGTGAAGGACTGTGGTTGTTCGAAGGAGACACAAGAGGAAAACAGTGAGCTCGAAAAGGTTTTCTATGCTTTGACTTCAACTAGCTTTGCTTCCTAACTCCACGACAGAAAGGCTACTTATCTTTTTGAGGAATGTATTGATGGTGAAAGATAGTGATGGGTGGTAGGGAAAAGAAGGAGAGGATGGAATGAATGGTTTTTATAGGAAAAATATCTTCACCTTGACCAATTGACCAATCATTGAGGATACTGTAACTAGGGGACACTTGTATATTGTTATCTTAATTTGAGTGTGAAGTGAGTAGTGGTAGCTGGGTTTTTGTATCTTAGTTCTTGGAGTTTTCTTCCTATTCGATTTTTACAATATTGGCACCAAGATTTAGCTATCGAGTTATAAGGTGTGGTTACAGTTCATTTTTCATTGGGAGTATCATATTTAGTTAGTAATATAGCTAGTAGGTTGTAGGAAGCAGTGGGGTATGATATTGTTTCGTGTCGATGTTTTTATTTATATGTTTGTGTCGAAATTGGGACAACAAAATGAGGTTCATTATTACGCTAATACTCGACCATCGTGTTTGTGACTTTGTACAAAAAGAGTTTGCTAAGTGGTGGTTTAAATGGTGTAAAAATGTATATAAGTTACCTTCGTTATTACTGAGATATGAGTGTGCTTTGTGAAGGGTGTTTTGATCGGGTTTTAGAAGAAGCAAAGGAAAGAAAATAATTAAAGTGGGTGTATGGGTCGGGCTGTGAAATTCAGTGGGCTAGTAGGATTATGTGGGCCGAACATTAAGAGTCCAAATCAGTTTGTAGTTTAATGTTAGGATTAGTATTAGTGTTTGTAATAAATTTTAGTTAAGTATATTTGGTGATATTAATTCTTGTTAAGTGTAGTGTACTAACTAGGTGAGTATGATCACTTGTCGTCGATCATAAAAATGTGTTGTTGCGTCGGAAATATTATCTCGAGTTTCGGTGTGTACAATATAAATATATATAGAATGCATCGTGCTATAAGTAACAATAATAGAAAAGTTTAAATTTTTCCGGCAAAAAGGGCTTTATTAATTGACAATACAAAGTTATCACTAATCATTAAGATTAACTACAAGGGTTTTTCGTAGAATCTTACAGTACTCCTCCCTCATTCGAATTCCGTCCCGGAATTCAGGTCTAAGATAGCTAGTAAGAGTGGTTTACGGGAATAGGTGGGGATATTTTTCACGAATTTGGTCTTCGCGTTCCCATGTGTACGTTGGTCCTCTCTTAGAGTCCCATTTTACTTTCACAATAGGAATACGGCTTTGCTTGAGTTGCTTCACCTCTCTATCCATTATCTCTACGGGTTCCTCTGTGAATACAAGTTTGTCATCTAATTTAATCTCTTTCAGCGGAATGACGAGAGTTTCGTCCGATAGGCATTTCTTAAGTTGGGATACGTGGAATGTAGGGTGTACCCTACTGAGTTCTTCTGGAAGTTCTAACTTATAGGCAACTGGGCCAATCCTCTCGAGGATTTTAAATGGTCCAATGTACCTTGGGTTGAGTTTTCCACGCTTTCCGAAGCGTATCATTCCCTTCCAGGGCGAAACTTTTAGCATAACTCTATCTCCGACTTCAAACTCCATGGGTTTCCTCCTCACGTCTGCATAACTCTTTTGTCTGTCCCGAGCGGCTTGGAGACGATGTTTGATTTTGAATATTTTCTCTGTTGTGTCGTGGATTAGTTCTGGTCCGGTAAGCTGCATGTCACCAACTTCTGTCCAGCAGATAGGTGATCTGCACTTTCTCCCATAAAGTGCTTCGAAAGGTGCAGCCTTCAGGCTAGCTTGGTAACTATTGTTGTACGAGAATTCAACCAATGGTAAGTGTTTGTCCCAACCTTTTCCGAAGTCAAGTACACATGCTCTAAGCATATCTTCTAAGGTTTGGATTGTCCTTTCACTTTGTCCATCAGTTTGAGGATGATAGGCGGTGCTCATGTCCAATTGAGTACCGAGAGCTTTCTGTAGGGATTGCCAAAATCCTGAAGTGAATCGACTGTCTCTGTCTGAGATGATAGAGACTGGGACTCCATGTCGGATTATGATTTCTTTGAAGTACAACTGAGCGAGTGTGTCCAACTCGTCAGTTTCTTTGATAGGTAGAAAATGAGCTGATTTGGTTAAGCGGTTGACGATAACCCAAATGGTGTCATATCCGGTCGACGTTCTTGGTAACTTGGTAATAAAATCCATAGTGATTCTTTCCCATTTCCAAACTGGTATCTCAGGTTGTACAAGTAGTCCAGATGGTTTTTGACTTTCGGCTTTGACCCTTGAGCAAGTCAAACACTTCCCAACATATGTTGCAATGTCGGCTTTCATGTTTGGCCACCAGTAAAGTTGTTTGAGGTCTTGGTACATCTTGTTGGATCCGGGATGAATGGAATATTTAGACTTGTGAGATTCATGCATGATAAAATCTCGAATACCTCCATAGAGAGGAATCCAGCATCTTTTCTTGAAGCATAACATTCCATCGGCTCTTCGTATGAATCCATTCTCACTTTCTAGCATGCCCTTAATTTTCTCGTGAGCTCGATTTTCTTCCTGAAGAGCTTCCGATTGAGCTATGAGAATTTGAGATGGGAGTGGTGAATAAATTGTCATTTCTAACGATCGAACTCTAAGAGGTTTGGTCCTTTCTTTTCTGCTCAACGCGTCGGCCACGACATTCGCTTTACCGGGGTGGTAGCGAATTTCACAATCGTAGTCGTTGAGTAGTTCTAACCATCGGCGCTGTCTCATATTCAACTCCTTCTGATCCAGTATGTGTTGAAGACTTTTGTGATCGGTGTATACCGTGCACTTTGTACCATATAGGTAATGTCTCCATATTTTAAGAGCGAATACTACTGCTCCTAGTTCTAGATCATGAGTGGTATAATTTTCCTCATTTTTCTTGAGTTGTCGAGACGCATAAGCTATGACTTTGTCTCTTTGCATTAGTACCGCACCTAAACCATGATGTGATGCGTCACAATATACTACAAAGTCGTCGCTCCCGTCTGGTAGTGCTAGAATTGGTGCTTCACAGAGTTTTTGTTTTAAGAGCTGAAATGCTGATTCTTGTTTCTCTTCCCAGATATACTTCTTGTTTTTCTGAGTGAGTTCTGTCAAAGGTTTTGCGATTTTGGAAAAACCTTCTATAAACCTTCGATAGTAACCAGCGAGTCCTAAAAATTGTCGAATTTCAGTTGGAGTGGTGGGCGAAGCCCAACCTTTGACTGCTTCGATCTTGGCGGGGTCAACGTGAATACCTTGACTGTTGATGATGTGACCTAAGAATTGGACGGTGGAGATCCAAAAATCACATTTGGAAAATTTCGCATACAGTTTTTCTTGCTTGAGTAACCCCAAAATGGTTCTCAAGTGTTCAGCATGCTCTTTTTCGTTATGTGAGTAGATCAGAATGTCGTCGATGAATACAATTACGAACTTGTCCAGATATGGCTTACATACGCGGTTCATTAGATCCATGAACACTGCCGGTGCGTTGGTAAGACCAAATGGCATTACGCGGAATTCGTAATGTCCGTATCGTGTTCGAAAGGCTGTTTTGGGAACGTCTTCTTCTCTGACTCTTAATTGGTGGTATCCTGATCTTAGATCGATTTTTGAGTAAACACTCGATCCTTGCAGTTGGTCAAATAGATCGTCAATTCTTGGTAATGGGTATCGATTTTTCACTGTGAGTTTGTTCAACTCTCTATAATCGATGCACATTCGGAATGTTCCATCTTTCTTTTTGACAAACAGGACTGGTGCTCCCCAAGGTGATGAGCTGGGTTGGATGAATCCTTTATCTGACAGTTCTTTCAACTGCTCAGATAATTCCTTCATTTCGGAAGGGGCTAATCGATATGGTGCTTTTGCAACGGGTGCTGCTCCAGGCACTAACTCGATTCGAAATTCTACTTGCCGGATGGGTGGAATACCTGGCAAGTCTTCAGGGAATACTTCTGCAAACTCATTTACAACTGGCACTTCTTCTAGTCGTTTTTCTTTTTCTTTCGATTTATCTTCCGTTACTTGTACTAAAAAGACGTGACATCCTTTGTTTATGTATTTCACCGTTTTGACGTACGAGATGATATTGAGTTGGGTTTTATAGTGGTCACAACGTACGGTGAGCGTTTCATTGTCTATGGGAATTTGGATAACTTTTTCGTCGCAGATGATTCGGGCACGATGTTTGGATAACCAATCCATGCCTACAATTGCGTCAAAGCTTCCAAGTTGGATGGGCATGAGATCGATTGGAAATGATTTGTTTTGGAGGGTTAAGGTGCAGTTTTCGAGTACGGTGTTGGTGTTTAACAATTTTCCGTCGGCTATTTCAATTTCGTACGAGGTATCTAATTCTACAGGCGCGATATTAAGCAATAAAGCAAATGAAGTAGATACAAAGCTTCTATCGGCTCCAGAATCAAATAATATTTTAGCACTATGTTGATTCAGTAAGAAAGTACCCGTGGTGACGTTGGGATTCTGTGGCGTGTTTCCTTCTCCCAGTAAGTAGGCCCTCCCGCGGGTAACATTGTTGGAATTCTTCGGGCAATGACTCTTGTAATGACCCGTTTCACCACAACCGTGGCACTTCACTGCTACTGGGTGCGCATTCGCTCCCGTGGCCCTGCAGTCTCGGGTCACATGACCTATTTTTCGGCAATTTCCGCAAACAGCGATGCAGGGTCCGACATGATGCATCTTGCACTTGTTACACTGGGGTTTTGTCCCAGCATACATTTTTCCCTCAGCAGGTGCAGCCACATAAGCCCTGGCGGCTTCTTGACGACGGTTCTGTTGATGATGACGGTCATTTCGGCTTTGCTGGTAGTCTCTGTTGCGGTTGTTTCGGTCATTGTTGCGGTAGTTCCTGTTGTTATTGTAATAACTGTTGCTGTTCCGGTTGCTGCTGCCATGGTTATCATAGTTTCTCTTTTGTCCAATGACTGTGGAGTTAGAACCTCGTTTAAGCACTCGACTCATCATTCGCTGAGCAAACACGAATGCGGCTTCGAGGGTTTTTGGGTTGGATGCGGTAACGTCTCCCTCAATACTTGAAGGTAGTCCTTCCACATATTTTTCCAACAGCTTTTCCAAGTCAGGTACCATGTGTGGACATAGAAGAGATAATTCTAGAAACCTTCGGTTGTATGCACTGACGTCATAGTTTTTCACCACTAACTCGTGAAATTCATCTTCAAGCTTTCTGACCTCTGTCCGAGGACAGTACTTTTCCAGCATTTTATTCTTCAGTTCGGTCCAAGAGATTTGAAATGCTGCTTCGGCACCCATTATTTTGACAGTAGCATTCCACCAAGATAGTGCATCTCCCCTTAAGGTTCCAGTGGCAAAAGTGACCTTGTTGTTTTCTGCGCAGTTGCTTCTCATGAATACTGTTTCCATGCATTCAAACCACTGGGCTAACTCAGTCACTCCTTCTACGCCTCTGTAGGTGGTTGGTTGACAACTCACGAATTCTTTGTAAGTGCATTTACGTGGTGTAGATGCCTCACTTTCCGTTGTTGTTCCCATGGTATTGCTTGAGCGGTTTGCTGCATCGGCCTCGCGTGCTGCGGCGATGCCAGCATCAATCATCCTTCGAACCTCCTCAAGCGTCAGTGCTACAGTAGGGTTGGTAGTTTCGTATTCACGGAAATATTATCTTGAGTTTCGGTGTATACAATATAAATATATATAGAATGCATCGTGCTATAAGTAACAATAATAGAAAAGTTTAAATTTTTCCGGAAAAAAGGGCTTTATTAATTGACAATACAAAGTTATCACTAATCATTAAGATTAACTACAAGGGTTTTTCGTAGGATCTACAAGCCGTAATTCACGCAATAAATACAACGAGAAAAACCAATAGTGCACTCTACGGTTGCGTTTTCTAAGACGTTCAAGCTAGTTACATATAAGAGGTCAACAGTTTTCTTAGCCTAACGCGAGGCAATTAACTAAATAAGAGACAACAAATCAATATTCAATAACCAGGCACTAGATCTAAGCAAACACAAATAAACTTAAGCTAACATGTTAAAGCAAAGAAAAGATAAACAAGTAATCAAACAACACATAGACATATTGAATGATTAAACGAATAACTTATCTTCGGTAAAACATGTGTGAAAAAGGCTAGAAAAGCCTTACAAAAGCTGTCCAAATTGTCTAGGGTTTTGTCCTCCAAAGTGTTACACATAACAATGAAAACAATCGAAAATATATATAGTTTTACAACTCTGACGGCGTTAGCTCGCCGTGGATTAGGTTTTCGTCTTGTGCAAGTCGCCGTTCTGACGGCGTCAAGACTGATTTGAAGTCGTCACTTGATAATCTTTCTGGGCCGTCTCTTGTTAGCTTAAAGTGTGACTCCCATCTTCCATTTACACCTGACGGCGTCAGGTTATAAAATCTTCAAATTTTTCTGAGGCGTCACTTGATAGCTTTCCACTAGAAATCCAGCTTGATTAACACATGACGGCGTCACGTTGTAGCTTGTGACGCCGTCAGACTCCCATGTCTGACAGAATTTCTACAACTTTGTCGTTTTCTTCACTTTTTCGTCCAAATACGCCCTAAAAGTGCCAAATTCCAGAATTCTCATCCCAAGTACCTAAAATAAAAAAAGAAACGATTTGAGGAAATATTTGATCATATTTATACGATTTTGGGCTTAAATGACCCCTTAAAAAGGTAACAAATAAATCCTTATCAGGTATCAACAGTTCGGATTTTGGGTTACATTTCCGGGTTTTGGGTTATGGGTTATAATCCATGGTTCATGTGATGTCATGCATGATGTCAAGGACATCTTGGGTCATGGGTTATAGACTTTGGGTTATGGGTTATGGGCTTTGGGTCATGGATCATGGGTTTTACCCATTATGAAGTCATGTATGATGTCATGCAATGGGTTATGGGTTATGGATCAAAGCTCCATGGGTTATGGGTTATGGACTTGGTTTTGGGTCATGGATAGTCCAAGTCTTTCCTAGTTTATTTCCACAAGTAACATGTATTTTATAAAATGTAAGTAACTAAGTTACGTAAGTGTTTTTATAAAATAGTTTTGGTTTTATGTAAACTTGTTAACTAAATATGTTTAAGGTTTATTTGTTTGATGAAATGAGTTAGTAAACTTTTGGCTCAAAGCGTTACGTATTTTATATATCTCGTTAAAATGATTTTACGTTTGTTATCGACAAAACATTAGAAGATCGTAAAATATAAATAAACGTTTTTAAGATTTATTTGTATTAATAGAAGTATTTGAGATTCCATAATAAAAGGTAAAATCTGCTTCTTATATTTAAAAATAATCAGATAATCAATACTACGCACCCTCAAAACCGCTTTATCTATTGTATCTAAATTAAAGCAAGCAGTTGTAACAAGCAATCCCAAACAATCCCCTAAGAAAAGTAAGTAATAAACAGCAAAAGCACTTCTTTCGTTACAGATGACTGCATAAATTATAACGATTTCATATCGCGTAATCACTTCCAGATCACAATGCCAAACAACATTCAAACAAAAGTTTGGAGCTGAGAAAAAAAGTATCTAAAATTCCAAATACCGATTTACAGTAATCAGATACGAAATAAATATTTATGCCCGTCTCCTTGTATGTCAATTTACACATTTCAGAGTTTAGACAAAAACTACATCTATTTTGCCAAACACTTCTATACACCAAACAACAACTCGAGCTCGGGCTAACTTGGCTAAATTTACCCATTGAGTGTTAATAGTCGTACCTATAATTCTATTACTCACACCTCAACCCAATACCTCACTTTTTTAAAGCAAACAAGTACACACTAATCTAGCTAAATTTGCAAAACATAACAAACAACTCCAACCACAACCCAAACAGGCAAACACTCACTTTTTTTTCCTAGCATGCACACTAACAGCCCGCGAGGCTTGAATTCCGACCCAATCCTAAAATTTAACTCTTTTCGCGGTCGAATCCTACCATACTTATAATCTAACAAGTAACAACACTTCAAAACTAGACAAATTATCATACTTATAACTTATGCAACATTATCCACAATCACATAAACAAAAATGGTGAAATTGTGTTTAACCTTTTTCAATTAACATACTGTAATTATTTACCAACAAAATTAAACAATAATATTATATTTTTGACACTAGTCTAGTCACACATAATGCAAACAAAAAATAGTTAAAAGGTGGCAAATATGGGTTTCACGTTTTACAGTGTGATAATCGAAAAGCGTTAATGACAGAGACATTATGTTACAAGAGGAAAATAGTAGTAAAGTTTTGTTGAAGTGATATATTAAATACTTCTGAGTGAAGAGTATGACACCAACATTTGTTTGGGTGGTTGGTTGATTTATATGGCTGTTGTCTGAGACAGAGGTCTCGGGTTTGAATCTTGCATCTTCACATCTTCGTCTTACTGCAGTCATGTTAACTTTCCAACAAAATAATTATTTTTGCTAAACGAAAAAGAGTTACCTAACTGATACCTATTATTAGTTTGGTTAACGAAAAAATGTAAAGATTTTTTACCTTTTATACTTTGCATTTTATTTTAAGTGGCAATATAGCGTTAACATTTTTTGAATAATTTTTGCTATATTATTTATTTCAATTAAGATTTATGAATTAATATTTAATATTTGATGGGTTTATTATATGTTACTTATACTAATAGTTAAATATACTTAATAAAATAAATTTAAAATAAAATCAGTTAGAGCTCCAAGTGTCGTCACGTAAAAGCAACGCGAATAATGAGGTGGCACGCACCAACCTCATGCCATGACACCAGCTGGTGGCGCGATGTCAAGTGCCATGTCCTTGGAATACGTGATAAGCGAGGTGTTTGTTGGGTTTTTCTTTTCATTTTTAATAAAAAAATGATGTTTTTGGGTATGTTTTTGGTATGTGTGTGAAATAAACCGAGAAGATGATAGTTTTTTTTTTTTTTTTTTTTTTTTTTTTTTTTTTTTTTTTTAACCTTTAAAAATGTTGGTTTTCAATTTTAGGCCTAAAGTTCTAAAGTTAAATGTACTATTTTTCTTATTTAATGATTCTTTATGTAATTTGTATTTTTATACTTTAATAAATAAAAATTTAGTTGGTTTAAAAAAATAAAATAAAATAGTGAGTCCTAAAATAAGGTGTTAATGACATTTTGGTGGTGTTAATGTTAAAGTTGATATGACATAACATGAAATTTTGAAAAAAAGAATTTGTCTGGTTAGAAAAAAAGAACAACTTGTGCTCTACTGCTCTTATAGGATTTATAGGATATAGATCGAGATTAAACCATTTTCAGTTAAAGTTCTACTCTTTTTGTTATTAGGTTTTGGTATGGATCGCTCTGTAGTGCAACTGAATTAAATATTTTATCAAACTCAATATAAAAATTTCAAAAAAGTTTTTTAGTAAATTTGATAAAAGTTATAACTTATAACCAGAGAATTTCCTGCAAATGGCTATCACTTCCTTTTTTTAATTACATCAAGTCATCAACATCCAACTACCTGTGGAAAACCTTAATCTGATACAAACCTCAAACCAAAAAATAAACTATCATAAATTATCAAATTTAAGATACTGAAAATAACTAGAGTTGAAAACCGGAAGGTTACCACTTTTAATAACTAAATTGGGACAAACTTAACTAACATATATGATCATTTTGGGAAAATAAACAATCATAATTATCAAATTTAAGATACTGAAAATAACTAGAGATGGAAGAGATGCATATTTCCCTATTGCATCTCACTAATCACTCTGCATCTCTTGACCGTTGAAACTCAAGCCGTCAGAACCGGCTATCCCACCTGTCGAATATGGTTGAACCCTTTGAGCAGTCACGGGAGCCATGGAAGTAGATATGGTTATGCATTATAAAAAAATCCCTGCACTCTTACCTATTATTAACAAGAAACTGCAACCTCTGGTTCTTGTTCGAGTTAAGGTTCAGGTAAACCTTCGGGTTCAAGTTGTATGTCATCGTTGGAAAGTGTCGTCAAAGGACTCTTTTGGAACTCGTTTCTTAGCTGTCCACAAGCTGCACTTGCATCTAGACCTCGTGTTTGGCATACGCTAACGGTTATTTTGCGGGACTCTAACATAGATTGAAACATATTGATCTGCAAAGTAAGTTAACATGAGTATGCATATAATCACAAAATGTAGTATAAATGCAGCATTGTACAATAAAATTTTTCAAAGAGAGGTGTAAAATAATGTATGTAAAAGACGTTCCGAGTCATTAAAGGTTATGAACGATTGAGCCTAAAACAAACCCGAAATACAGGCTTATCTGGTTAGCTTAAAACCCCGGCACGCCTTCCAAGGGTTTTGATGGTGATATAACAATATGGAAATGAGTGGTTCTAGTTCCAGTTAAGTTAAATTTAGCTCTACAAAACGATGTTCTAAATTTTTTGCTTTGAATTTGAGCATTCTTTAATATCTTTGGCGGACGAAGACGAGAAAGAAGATAACGCGGTGATAATTTTTTTAACCTCTTAAAAGCTGTCACATGACATTCAACAAATTCTTTAAACAACATCTGTGGACTACATTTGTGACTGAAATTCAAGGAGCCTTTTCCAAGTCTCAAACTTAGATGGCAAAAGTGCAAGTTGGCATATGGTAGGGGCACTCTGCACCATTTATCTTGTTATTTTGTTCTTTTCATTCTATTATCGATCCGGTTCATATCAAACTCACTCAGTTCACTCATTTTATTGTCATATGAAACCACAGAATACAAAAATACTACAAGTTGCGTTAAGGCTCAGATGAAACACCATGTTAGGTCTCGCCATTTTGGTAGGTGAACTCAACCTTTGCAAAACCTCTCACAAGCCCAGCTTTGGATCAAACAAGCTGGCGCTGATCCGGCTCAAATATAACTGTAAACATGACCTACGACCATAATAAATGGGTCACAGATGTTTCCATCTCACTACACCAACTTTGCCTTTTTGGATGGTTGTTGACAAAATTACAGCCATTTTGTTACAGGGGTGGATCTCTACCAGTTTATGGATGGTCTGTTTGTGTTAAATCTTACCGGTGAGTCAAATAAAAGAATTTAGCTTACAAAGACATCAAATGTCGAAACATGTCAAAGTGTCTAAAGTCACCCAAAGAACAACCAGGTTAAAATTTTTGTAATCATATTTTGAGACAACTCCTCCAAATTTCGAATTTTGGACAAAAAGTGTTGCGTCAACCCAAACTTTAATTATAACTGACATAACTATTCAAAATTTATCTTTTTTGACAAGTCACCAACCTCCCTAACCCACCCATATGGCCATATGCTACCTCTACATATTTGTAGATAGTTAACCACATATTCAAACTTGATTCTTTTCTTAAAAAAGGAAAAAAAATATGCAGTATGAAAAGAGGTCAAATCGGATCGTATTTTATTGAAAACGGGTCAAATTAGTAAATATAAATAAAAAGCGGTTAATACGAAACGAGTCAAGAGTTGCCTCGTCTGCATTCAAATGCTACCAAGGTCCAAAATAGTTTTATTTATAAGACACTAAATAATTAACTTGGTAATAATAAATAATGCATAATCAGCTACAAACTAAAATATGAACAAAAAAGTGTTTGTCCAGCTCCAGCCCAAGCTGACCCACCTATTTCATTTTGACCCGAATCATTTTGACGTGTTACCCAAACTGCCAAGCCACCCAATATGCCACTTATACTCTCTGCCAACTATCACTAGAAGATGATTCAATGGTCAACTAATTTAGAAGACATGAGCGAGAACCAATTGGTTTTTTATGCTTATCTTTATCAAGCAAAGATTAGTGACACCTGATTTCTATACATACTAACTCATAATCATATTATAATGCAAGTTCAAAGAGTTTGAAGGAATGATTTTGGCATGAAACCAACTCCCCCTAAGGTAGGGATGGCAAAAAAAACCATAATCAACGCGAAAACCGAAACCCTAGATAATTGGGTAGGGTTCGGGGTAAGGTTGGCAGGTTCAGGTAGGTTAGGTCCAAAACTATTTGGTGCACTTTTTCGCATGTCATATAACAAATTAGGGGACAGAGAGATGCAATACATATACTATAAACATGAATCAATAAACCATACATAAAACGGGAAATTATTACATTTGAACAAGCATATGTAAGGAAATCCTTTTCACGGATAAGGAAAAGAAGAATATTTGCACAAATGAATGATTAGACTATTTTCAAACCTTGTTAAGCATCGATGAGCAGCAAGAACTTCTTTCAGGTTTAACATCGGTTCACCCATGAATACCACATTCGTAACCCTATTGTTGAACACCTCCTTTATTGCCAACACCTATCAATAAAACAATTAATACTGTTGGACGACTTAAGATCAAAGTTGGTCTTAAACTTTATTTATATCAGACAATTACTATTATGTATCTATTGTTATTTGCAGCCTATGTAAGTGACCAATAAGGTTACAAAGAACTCTAGTTTTAGGATTGATGACATGTACTTTTAGTTAGTTATTATGGCTGGTCGTTTCATTAGCAGTTAATATAGTTAGAAAGCAGTCTATGACGGTTACATGTAAAGAGTTGTGTCTGTTGGATCAAATTGAACCATCACACCTCTTCATTTGTCATACCTGTTCACTGCTATATATAGGCCTTGTAATTAACAGTTATTAATCAATCCATACAGTTTATTTTCGTGTATAATTTTCCCTCCAATATTTCTCTTGATCAAATATTCACTACACTTATCTTTGTCTCATAATAAAGTTACTGTTTCATCGAATATGGCTTATCAGAAAACTCTCATTGAGAACAAATGGTTTAGACCAAAATCAAAAGGTCCAAACCTGGATAATAAGTGGCATCAGAGCATAAAACCTGGGAGATCTCAAAGAGAGTTTATCCAGAGGCAAATCAAGAGGGAAAATGAGTCGAAGTTTGGAAATTGTATCAAACAAATCTCAAGTGAATGCAAGGAGATGTTAAGGAAGAAACTAGAAGAGTTTCATGTGTATAATAATCAATTATCACAGAAACAAGCAACCTTGGAGAGGCATAGAAGGTATGTCTGTTTTGAATGCAGACTTAGGGGGCATATTGCCAAAAACTGTCCAAACAAGGGTGCACTATCAGAAGTTGCAGGCATGGAAAACCTCACAAACACACCAAACACTCAAATTACATACCCTGAAACCATCCATTTGTCCACTGATTTTATGTTAGATGGGACTGATGAAGGAGAGTGGGATAAAATTTGGTATATAAGCAACAATATTGACAATCATGTTTGCACAAACATGAATTTGTTTGCCAAATTGAAAGAAAAATTATGTGTTGAGAAGTTGAGGGATCTTAGAAAATTATTGTTTGTTCATGGGATTGGAGAAGTGAACATTAGAATCGGATCAGAGGTCTTTATGATTCCTGGTGTACATTATGCACCAGAAGTGACCCTGAATATTCTGTCTGCAAAGCAATTAGAGGCGCAAGGTCTTGAAATTACATTCAAAGGGAATCGATGCAAGTTGGTTCCAATGTTCAAAGACCCTTCATCATGTTACTTCGATAAGAACAAGATGAATGAGAAGCAAAATAGATACATGGAGGATTTCTTCAAATCAATTGATGAGAATTCTCAAGAGAAAGGAAAGGAGAAAGAGGAGGCTCATGTTACATGCTACAAATGTCAAGAAGGAGGACACTATGCTTATATGTGTCCAAGCAAAACATCAAAAAAGAATTCTACCCCAAAGGAAGATGATTTCATTTATATAAAAGGTGTACACTACCCAACACAAATTGCATCTTTTAATGATTATGTTTCATTCCTAGATTTGCTTAAAAATGATTTGATTATAAGCCAGGAATGGGACAAATTTAGAGAAATATTTGACAAAGCATTCTTATGGTTTTACACTGTCTATTTGAAAAGAAATTTACCAGGCCCTTTACCACCATATATAAATGGTGTAAAGATCAATCTTATGGATCTTTACAAACTTGTGGAGACATTGGGTGGATACCTAGATATACTTTTTAAAAATGAATTTGGTTACATAGCTGAGATACTTGGCCTGACAAAGGATCATGGTGAGGAGATTAAGGCCTGCTACAATCTATATTTGAATGTTTTTACCTGTTATTATAACACAGCAAGGGTTTCATATGTTGAAACAAAAGAATTTGTTTCACAAGGCAGAGAAGATTGCCATGAAGATCAAAAGGATCAAATGATTGAACCCACTGATTCGAACATTCAAGGAAAGAAGAGGATTGAGCACTTTGGCATCCAATTGGAGAGTCTCAATAACAAGTGTCCAGAAAACCAAAAAGAGTCTCATATGCAGCCTGAGATTAAAGGCACAAGTAAAGAAGAAGGAACGGAATTGGACAGTGATTCAACAGAAGGTTTCACCATCATATGTTGAACATACAGAAGAAAGAAAACAGAACTAAGATCACTTTGATCTTAGAGGGGAGAATGTTGGAAGACTTAAGATCAAAGTTGTTCTTAAACTTTATTTATATCAGACAATTACTATTATGTATCTATTATTATTTGCAGCCAATGTAAGTGACCAATAAGGTTACAAAGAACTCTAGTTTTAGGATTGATGACATGTACTTTTAGTTAGTTATTATGGCTGGTCGTTTCATTAGCAGTTAATATAGTTAGAAAGCAGTTTATGACGGTTACATGTAAAGAGTTGTGTCTGTTGGATCAAATTGAACCATCACACCTCTTCATTTGTCATACCTGTTCACTGCTATATATAGGCCTTGTAATTAACAGTTATTAATCAATCCATACAGTTTATTTTCGTGTATAATTTTCCCTCCAATATTTCTCTTGATCAAATATTCACTACACTTATCTTTGTCTCATAATAAAGTTACTGTTTCATCGAATATGGCTTATCAGAAAACTCTCATTGAGAACAAATGATTTAGACCAAAATCAAAAGGTCCAAACCTGGATAATAAATACAATTCATTGTTGGTCTAATTCACTGACCCGAGCCAATGGGCAGTTGAACCGCCAATGGGAAACTGAACAGACTCCAAGCTGATGGGTCGGTTACAGTAAATCATAGTTGTACTCTAATTAGGATTCTATAGTTATAGTCGGTTTAGGATTTAATTGTGGAATTCGAATTGTACTATGAGTAGGATTGGTAAGCATGTATCAACCTCTATAAATTCATGGACCTACCGAGCTTGTGGTAGAGTGTGAAAACATCAAAGTTTTGAGCGAATTTTTCTTTGTTAATTGGAAAGCTTGTTCCAGTTATTGCGTGTTCTTCCAGTTTGTTTGTGTGCTATTGATTCTGTGATCAGCAGACCTGTGAACTTGATTCATGGCTTCTACTTTTGCTTACTTAAATCGAAGATCACAAAAAAAAAAAAAAAAAAAAAAAAAAAAAAAAAAAAAAAGAAAGATGTTGGCTAAAAATAACCGATATCTTTTTTTAAATACCTGTTCCACAATCTCGTGCCCTTCAAGGTTTCTGGAAAAGTCTCCCTTGCCAGTAGCACAGAATGAGCAGCGTAATAGGCAGCCTAAAGAACAATCAACAATACATAAGTATTTCGTCATATATAGAGGAATATGAAGAATATACCAATATATGTTCTAAAATGAAAGAAACTCTAAGAAAGGAGTTGGGTCCTCAGTTTAGCAAAAGATCACCTGTGATGAGACACAAGTTGTAAGGCGAACCGAACCTTTATCATCTGTAATCGGTATGCCAAAAGTTTCCATCAATCAGTTATCTTCTAATTTTATCTTCCAAATTTTCCACCAATCAGTTATCTTCCAATTTTACCACAAAAATGCAAATACAATCTAATAGATTACCATTTGAAAATATGAATATCATTAACCTCGATGGTGCCATCAGCTGCAGTCACAGAACTATGCACCCATGACCGTCCAACAACATAACACAGACAATAGAATATTAGATTCAAAAAAGATAAGTGTAAACTTACAGATACTTTCCTCAAAGATTTGTACATAAATTATTCTGTTGAAGAGATGTTTGGCATTGCATTTCGAAAGTGATTATTTAATAATTGAGCTTTCAAGTATACAATGTCAGTTTTAGTCTCAGATGGCCGGGGATTGCATTTGAGGTCAAACAATAAGTGCATGAAGACTAACATATACTACTAAGGGTCATGTTACATGTAAAACCTTAAATAACCATAATTTGCCAAATAATTAGGGGTGTTAAGGATTCATTAACAAAATTGCTTCTACTATTTGGAATAAACAGATAAGCAGTTAAATCAAGCAACTACAACACTAATTTTTCAAAACTGCTTAATTCACAGTCAGAAAATCTGATAAGGCATTTGAATTAGCAGTGCCTAACGCTCTCAAAATTACTTACCCGCTGTATCAAAATGCCAGATAAGCAAATTAACTACGAGTCCCGAACACCCCTTAAATCGCCGATTATTTGTTTATAAGTTTGTTTCATTGTAAGTGTTATCTGACTATTGAATTTTCCAGTAGCAAACATTCATTTTCTAGTAATTAGATAACCTTTAAGGAGTAATCAAAAGAAAACTTATTCTGATCATTTTGGGTCGTTTTACATGTAAACTCTTAGATGCCAAACAACATGGAGATATTTGAAATTGCACTGTAAAAGGTAAAAACCGCTTCTTCTTTTTTGCAATAATCAGATAAGCAATACCACACACCCTCAAAACCGCTTTATCTATTGAATCTAAACGCAAATAAGCAGTTGTAACAAGCAATCCCAAACAATCCCCTAAGAAAAATAAGTACTAGCAAAAGCACGTCTTTCGTTACAGATGACTGCATAAGTTATAATGATTTCATATCATGTAGTCACTTCAAGATCACAATGCCAAACACCATTCAAACAAGTACACACTAATCTGGCTAAATTCGCAACATATAACCATTTAGTCATAGAAAATGCTACAATAAGTAGACACTAATAGCTCCAACCACAACCTAAACACTCACTTATTTTTTTTTCCTAGCATGCACATTAACAGCCCACGCGGCTTGAAATTCCAAAAATCGAACTGCTTTAGCGGTCAAATCCTAGCATACTTTGAACATAACATCTTTATAATCTTACAACACTTAAAAACAAGACAAATTATCATATACTTATGCAACATTATCCACAATCGCATACACAAAATTAAACAATAATATTTTTTACACTAGTGGCACATAATGCAAACAAAAATTAGTTAAATGACAGACATTATGTTACAAGAGGAAAATAGCACAAGTTTTGTTGAAGTGATATGTTAAATATTTTTGAGTGAAGGACATTACACCAACATTTGTTTGGGTGGATGGTTGATATGGTTGGTGATTAAGCGAGAGGTCTCGGGTTAGAATCTTGCGTCGTGACCTCTGTATTAAACACTACCCATATTAGCTATTCAACAAGGTTTTATCTTTTATATTAAAAGGCATTAATAATGTTAAACATTTTTCGAAATTTTTTTGCTATATTATTAATTTCAATTAAGATTTATGATTTAATATTTACTTTTTGTTGGGTTTATTATATGTTACTTATACTACTCCCTCCGTCCCATATTAAGTGTCCACTTTCCAAATGCACAAAGTTTTAGAAAATTCCACTAACTACACTCTCCACCAATCAAATATCACTATTACCCACTAAAGTCTCTTCTCATTGGTTGAAATATTCCCTGGACACTTAATTTGAGACATCCCAAGATTCCATTATGGACACTTAATGTGGGACGGAGGGAGTAATAGTTAAATATACTTAATAAAATAAATTTAAAATAAAGGTAGTTAAAGCTTAAAATGTTGTCATGTAGAAACGCTAAGGATGAGGTGGCACGCGCCAACCTCATGCCATGACACCAGCTAGTGGCGCGATGTCAGGCGCCATGTTTTTGGTGTACGTGATAGTGAGGTGTTTGCTAGGTTTTTCTTTTTCGTTTTTGATAAAAAATGATGCTTTGTGTTGCTTTTGGTGTGTGTGTGAAATGAATTGAGAAGATGATACACAAACAATAGTTTGTGTATCCTTTTTTGTTTTCTTTTTTATTTTAAACTTTTAAAAATGTTGTTTTTCAGTTTTTAGGCTTGAAGTTTTAAAAGCTTGCATGGTTAGTCACAATAATATAAAGATTGCAAAGCTAATCTAAAGTTAAGTGTACTATTTTTCTTCTTTAATGATTTTTTATATAATTTGTATTTTTATATTTAATGAATGAAAATTTAGTTGGTTTATAAAAATGAAAAAATAAAATGAAATAGTGGATCATAAAATAAGGTGTTATCAACATTTTAGTGATGCGAGTAATTTTAATGTTACAGCTGATGTAACATGACATAACATTAAAAAAGAGAGTTTGCCGTGCTAGAACACCTTGGGCTCTTATAGGATTTCGCTTAAAGTTCTACTCTTTTTGTCATTCGATTTTGGTATGGATCGCTGTAGTGCAACCCAATTACATTTCTTATCAAACTCAAATAAAGTTATATATATAATGTTATAAAAATTTCTTATTGTTCAAATTTTTTTTTTAGTAAATTTGATAATTATAACTAGAGAATTTCCTGCAGATGGCTATCAGTCTATCATTTCCTTTTTTAATTACATCAAGTCATCAACATCCAACTACCTGTGGAAAACCTTAATCTGATACAAACCGAAAAATAAACAATCATAAATTATCAAATTTAAGATACTGAAAATAACTAGAGTTGAAAACTGGAACAAACTTAACTAACATATATGATCATTTGGGGAAAATAAACAAAACCAAAAACATATTGACTTAGAAAATGTCAAAAAGAGAGGCGCATAAATTAGTAACATAACTAACAAAATATTACACAAAATGATTATACCCTAAGAAGAGATGCTACTGCATCTCACTAATCACTGTGCATCTCTTGACCGTGAAAAAACTCATGCTGTCAGAACCGGCTATCCCACCTGTCGAATATGGTTGAACCCTTTGAGCAGTCACGGGAGCCATGGAAGTAGATGTGGTTATGCATTATAAAAAAACTCCTGCACTCTTACCTATTATTAACAAGCAACTGCAACCTCTGGTTCTTGTTCGAGTTCAGGTTCGGGTGAACCTTCGGGTTCAAGTTGTATGTCATCGCTGGAAGGTGTGGTCAAAGGACTCTTTTGGAACTCATTTCTTAGCTGTCCACAAGCTGCACTTGCATCTAGACCTCGTGTTTGGCGTACACTAACTGTTATTTTGCGGGACTCTAACATAGATTGAAACATATTGATCTGCAAAGCAAGTTAACTTGAGTATGCATATAATCACAAAGTGCAGTATAAAATGCAGCATTGTACAATAAAATCTCACAAAGAGGTGTAAAATGTGTGTACAAGACGTTCCGAGTCATTAAAGGTTATGAACGATTGAGCCTAAAACACACCCAAAATACAGGCTTATCTGGTTATCTTAAAATCCTGGCACGACTTCCTAGGGTTTTGATGGTGATATTAAAATATGGAAATGAGCGGTTCTAGTTCCAGTTTAAAGTTAGATGTAGCTCTACAAAACGATGTTCCAAATTTTTTGCTTTGAATTTGAGCATTCTTTAATATCTTTGCGAAGAAGACGAAGACGAGAACGAATATAACACAGGTGATAATTTTTTTAACCTCTTAAAAGCTGTCACATGACATTCTTTAATGTCTTTGTGACTGAAATTCAAGGAACCTTTTCCAAGTCTCAAACTTAGATGGCAAAAGTGCAAGTTGGCATATGGTAGGGCACTCTGCACCATTTATCTTGTTATTTTGTTAATTTTCATTCTATTATCGATCCGGTTCATATCAGACTCACTCAGTTCACTCATTTTATTGTCATATGAAACCATAAAATACAAAATTACTAGGCTCAGATGAAACACCATGTTAGGTCTCGGATTTTGGTAGGTGAACTCAAGCTTGCCAAACCTCTCACAAGCCCAGCTTTGGATCAAACAAGCTGGCGCTGATCCGGCTCAGATATAACCGTACATCGGTACATGTAACATGACCTACGGCCATAATAAATGGGTCACAGATGGTTCCATCCCACTACACCAACTTTGCCTTTTTGGATGGTTGTTGACAAAATTACAGCCATTTTGTTACAGGGGTGGATCTCTACCAGTTATGGATGGTCTATTTGTGTTAAATTTTACCGGTGAGTCAAATAAAAAAATTGAGCTTACGGAGACATATTAAATGGGCCGAAACATGTCAAAGAGTCTAAAGTCACCCAAAGAGCAACCATGTTACAATTTTTGTAATCATATTTTGACACAACTCATCCAAATTTCAAATTTTGGACAAAAAGTGTTGCGTTCAACCCAAACTATAATCATAACTGATATAACTCTTCAAAAGTTATCTTTTTTGACTAGTCACCAACCTCTACATATTTGTAGATAATTAACCACATATTCAAACTTGATTCTTTTCTTAAAAAAGGAAAAAAGTATGCAGTATGAAAAGAGGTAGAGATACGCGTACCGCTTTTCTGTAAGGACGCTTATATTCAGTGCCATCAATTGGATTAAATGGGATCAGATTCACATGATATCCAGGTCCCCATTGATGAAGTAATTCAGCAAGCTCTTTCGCATGCTCCACATTATCATTGACTCCAGCTATTAGAAAATTACTGTATGACTTAGTTTCACCTTACAAATGTTTTACGTGCAAAAACACAAGTGAACCAAAAAAATCAGGTACCTAATAGTGTGTACTCAAAGGATACTCGTCTGCTAGTTTCATGAAAATAGTCCCTGCAGTCCTTCATAATTGCATCCAATGGGTATGCCTTTGCACTTGGCACAATCTTTTCCCTCAGCTTCTGATTAGGAGCATGAAGGCTGGAATACATGAACGTTAAAGTCAAGATATTGGCTTTTTGTCCAATCGTCAAGTTATCTAAACTGGAAGTGTATTTTGTTAAAAAATTATCACCAAGATTGTTCATTTGAAATATTTCTTAGAATGTTCAATATAAAAATCACATTTTGTTTTTAACAGAAGATATATATACATATATATATATATATATATATAATATATATATATATATATATATATATATATATATATATATATATATATATATCTATGTATTTTGTATATATCTTTATGTCGAAAGGGAGTTTGATCTTAAATTCACACTGTCCCTACTGGGAACAGTTGTTGCATACCTAAGAGCCAATGTAGACTGAAGTTTGTAGGAAGCGAGCCTCTTAATAGTGTTTGGAACACCGACTGTGGAAATGGTCATCATCCTTTGCCCTATTTGTATATCCTGAAAAGAAAAAAAATATATATACAAAGAGACCAGTTGTTGGCACTACAGGCTTTCAAATGGTAAGTATGAACTTATGGCCTAACGCCTTTAACACACACACAATAGTTCCAGTAATTAGTTGCAAATGTTTAAGTATGCCCTGCAACATACTACATGTAAAAGTTGATAGTTCTACACAATAACGTTCCGCAGAGGTGGCAATTATAAACCAATATGTATCAAATTCAAAACTGGTTAATTTGAGTTGCATTTTAGCCGTAAAGGATCAAACTAGTGAATCACTGTATATATAAAAAAATAGCTAAAAGGAACAGGTCAAAACTCAAAAGTTGCCTCATATGCGTTAAAATGCTGACAAGATCCAAAATGGTTTTATTTTAGAAAAAATAACAAACAATTAACTTGGTAATATAGTTTTTGTAATTAAAACTAAAATAATGGACAAGCCGGCCCAACCTGTTTCATTTTAATTCGAGCGATTATGACATGTTTCTCTTTGCTAATTTTCACTGGAAGATGATGCAATGATCAACTAACTTACAATACACCCTAGCTAAAACCAATTAGTTTTTATGATATAACTTATAAGATTAGCAAAAATTGATTTCTATGCTCTATATTTACATAATACTTCAAGTTCAACAAGGACACAGAGACATGAGATAACAAACAATATTAACATAAAAAGTGAAACAAGAATATACACAACAAAAAACAAGCAATTAGACTATTTTCAAAATGAACCTTGTTTAAGCATCGATGGGCAGCAAGAACTTCTTTCAAGTTCAGCATCGGCTCACCCATTCCCATGAATACCACATTTGTAACCCTATTGCTGAACACCTCCTCTATTGCCAACACCTAGCAATAAAACAATAAATTAAAATACATTTATTGCATTTTTCTGCTTATCTAAATCAACGATAACTAGTCTCATATTATTACAAAAACCTGCTCCACAATCTCGTGCCCTTTAAGGTTTCTGGAAAAGCCTCCCTTGCCAGTAGCACAAAATGAGCAGCGTAACGGGCACCCTACCTGAATAATTTAAAAAAAAAAAAAAAAAAAAAAAAAAAAAAAAAAAAAAAAACGAGAAAATTTGTCAATTGTAGAATCAGAAGAATAAATCAGTGATACATCTCATAAACTAAGAAGAAGAATAACAGCTAAAGATGGTTATCTTGTGACGGAAAGATCACCTGTGAAGAGACACAAGCTGTAAGTCGAACAGAACCTTTATCATCTTTAACTGGTATCCCAACAGTTTCCACCAATCGGTTATCGTCCAATTTTATCAGCAACTGAAATGTTAATAGAACACTAAATATCATAAATAAAATCCTATAAATTCAGGTGTAAGGTAATCAAATACTCTATTACGATTTGAAGAATATGAAGATCACCTTAATGGTACCATCAGTTGCAGTCACAGAACTATGCACTGACGACCGTCCAACCACATAACCAGCTTCTTGGAGTTCAGTTCTGAATGCCAAAGGCACTTTCACACACAACACAATCAAACATAAGACAAATGAATTACCACTATTAAATTTACACAGTCCACGCTCAAAGATTCCCTACACCATAGGTTCGGTTATGGGTATGTTTCGTATTGCATTTTACAAGTGGTTGTCTGATTATTGCAGTTTCTAGCCACACGCATTAAGTTTCTAGTGTTTACTTGCTAAGTATAGCGAAACTAATTCTGTCAATCTAATCATTTGATTATTAAACAATTGATTAATTCGGGTCATTTTACACATAACTTCTCCAATGCTACATGGTGGTGTTTTGTTGCATTACTTATTTAAATTTGCTTATGCTGTTTTAAAATTAAGATTACCAAAGACCTTTAAAACTACTTATTTACTATACCGAACATAATACATAGATACGCAGTTTGAACAAGCAATCCCAAACCCCTAAATTAGTTAATTATCACAACTTTAAACAGTGAAAGCGTATCCATTTACGCTGTTTCCCTTTTATGATATTACAACCCATTATCCAACTACAAGTATATTCAAAACACAATGCGAAACACCCCCCTAAATCATGACATATTTATTTAGTAAGAAATTACTAACCTTGACTAAATTCTTGAATATCTTTAACCCTCCGCTTATACAAAAGATGATGCAACTGTTTCCCTCTGTATCCTTGCTACACCAACACCAACATCAAAACAAATCACCATTAAATTACTAGGGGTGTTTGAGATTGCTTATTTTTTTCTTTTCTGCTTATCTGCTAATTTGAGATGAAATTCAAACTATGCATTTACCATCACACTTAACATACAAAAGTTTCAAATGCATTTGATTTAAGGGGCGTTTGTGTTAGCTCTATGTTCTCAAGTTTTAATTTTGGGTGAAAGTGAAAGAAAGTGATGAAAACAAATGTGTTCTCAAGTTTTTTTGAGGAAGGAAAGTAAGTGGAAGTGTGGAAAAAGGGAGGGAAGTGATAGTTTTTTTGTGTCACAACTTTCATCCCATTTTTGGGATGAAAGTGAAGGGAATGAAAAATGATCCATTTGTATGACTATATTGCCCTTTTATTTATTTTAATTTGAGACTCAAAAAAATATATATGATAGGGACATAATTGTCAAATAACATTTTTCTTACCACTTTCCTCCTCTTTCATTTATAACTCAAGAACACTAACAATTTTTTAACAATCTTTCTTTTTCTTTCCTCACCACTTTCTATACTTTACTTTCCTTTCCTTTTCTTCTAAATAAAAACCAGAGAACACAGTGAAATTAGCGATGGGCTTATGAGCTTATGTAAATTTGTAAAAGCTCATAAGTCCTTTTTTTTTGCTTATGAGCTTATCAAGTTGACCTTATAAGGGGGTGTTTGTTTAAGCTTATATGTGGGCTTATGAGCTTATTTGTGTTTCGGCTTATATTTCATAAGCCTCAATTTGGTGGCTTATTTTGAGGCTTGTGGGCTTATATAATATTATAATATGATAAACTTATATAAGCCCAAAAATCTTAAAATAAGCCAGAAATTTGAGCTTATGAATTGTAAGCCGAAATCAAATACGCTCATAAGCCCACGTATAAGCTTAAACAAACACCCTAGATAAGTCATAAGCTCAACTCGATAGCCGGAAAAAGTGGGCTTATGAGCTTTTACATAAGTTCATAAGCCCGTTAAATAAGCTAAAACAAACACCCACATAATTTCATCATTTTTATTTTCATCTATTTTGTATTGTTTTAAAAAATCAAAAACTAGTTATTTTTTTAGCAGAAGAAATCCCAAACACCCCCTTAATCAATCAATTAACTAAATTTATAAACTAAATGTATATTTAAGTAATTTTTATATATAGATACCTGACCAAAATCAATAGCTAACTGTTGCAGCTGTTCTTCCGACATGCCAAGAAGAACATTCGACTCTGGTGGTGATGTTTTAATCTTTGTCGTGGTTGTTGTAGTGGTGGTGGAGGGGACGGTGACGACGGAGCGTGAGGATGAGACGATGGTGGCGCGTGACCTGGCAGCACGTGCGAGTGGGGTTGTTACGGAGCACATGAACTGTAGCAACGCCATTATTATTATTTGGAGGAGATGATGATAAACCTTTTTGGGGGGTTTTGAGAAAAAATGATGATGATAACGGAACTGATATTTTGGTTATTTGTTACACGGTGTCGTTTTGTTACTCATATAGGATTTTTATATTATTTTAGAGTAAAGTCCAAAATACATGTGATTGTCTCGTGTCTCGCTTTACATCCTCGTGGTTTTTTTCCATCCCTCCGTTAGTAAAGTCAGTCAATGAGGACTAACGTTATCTCCTAACGGAAGAGAGAATATTTGCATCGTCAGTCCTAGGGACTAACGGTGCAATTTCTTAAGAGGGCCAACAAGGCTCGAACTCGGGTCTGGAGGCCCCAAAATGAACGCCCCAACCACTAGACTAAGTGTCAATTGGTGTAATTAAACCAAAACAAATTATATTTAACCTATTTATTTTCTGATTTTATAGTATATTTAACCACCCACCACCATCCACCGCCACCACCACCCACCTCTACCACCGCCACCCACCACAACCACCACCACCACCTCCACCCACCACCACCATCCCAACACCCACCAACACCACGCACCGCCACCACCACCTCCACCACCTCAACCCACCACCAACCCCTTGCCACCACTGCCACCGCCACCGCCACCACCACCCCCCCCACCACCCACCTCCACCGCGGCCACGGTGGGTGGCGGCGGTGGAGGTGGGTGGTGGTGGCGGTGGATGGTGGTGGGTGATGGTGGCGGTGGCGATGGTGCTAGTGGTTGTGGTAGGTGGCGGTGGGTGGTGGCAGTGGTGGCAAAGGGTTGGTGTGGGTGGAGGTGGCGGTGGATGGTGGTGTGGTGGCGGTAGTGGTTGTGGTTGTGGTGGGTGGTGGTAGGTGGCGGTGATGGTGGTGGTGGGTGGTGGTGGTGGTTGTGGTGGGTGGTGGTGGCGGTGGATGGTGGTGGGTTGATGGTTTTGTGCCATCTTTACTAACGGATTGATGGTTTTGTGCCATCTTTACTAACGGAGGGATGATTTTGTGCCAAAAAAAACCACGAAGATGTAAAGCGAGACACGGGACAAACCACAAGGATGTATTTTAGACTTTACTCTTTATTTTAATTTTTGAGGTTTTAAATTAAATATATATCATTTTCAATTAAGTAAGCAAAATGAACAATTTCAATTGATCAAATTTATGTTTTACAGCGTCGTGAACGCTAAAAGATTTTTGGTAGATGTTTTCTGTTCGCATGAGCGTTACATCACTTTCACTCGGGAGTGATTTAAAAGTAAAACAACTAAAGCTAGACCTCCGATTTTTCTAAGTCCCTAATTTTACAAAGTTCGCTAGATATATAAAGTTAGTCACACTAATTTTTCGGCCATCATATCTTGCGCCATGATTTTGAAAGGCTCAGAAGACCGACGCTTGTTAAAACTAATATAATAATTGAGAATTTTGAATGTCTTTTATTTACGTCAAAAATATACAATTTATTAAAAGTCATGTTCAAAAAAAAAAAAAAAAAAAAGAAAAAAAAAGTTAATTTTGGTGCTCCATAAACCAAAATTATTGTTAGACTTCTTTTAGACGTTTGGTTTTTCTATCACGCAGTTAGCTTCCCATCAATTCAATTGATAAAGATGTGTTGAAGTAATTTCCTGCAATCACTTCGGACAAATGGATGAGGCCTTTTGGACGAACTAGGTGAGAGTTCTTCCGAAAGGCTGATGTATCGATCCCTTCGGCTTTCAGGGGTCCTTCGGGTATCTGCACACAACAACACGCGTTAGTGTTGGGTCATGAAAAACCCAAGAATGCTTCAAACATGATTTGGACACAAATTAACTAAGTGTTAACTTAAACCGAGAACAATTCAAGTCACTGAGAGAACAGCCTCTCAGTGAGTCATCTTCAGGATGCTTAAGGCGAATTCAAGAAGAAGGATTCACTACTCAGGAAGGCGGTACTCCCTGAGTAGGACTTAAGCCAAAGAAGAAGATGATGGTTCAGTGAGTGTTGGACAAGAACTCACTGAACTCCAGTCTCCTCAACCAACAAAGTGATTGAAGGACTGAGGAACCAACGCCTGAAGAAAAGGCGGGAACAATAGGGAAAAGATCTGAGAAGATAATAGTGTCAGCCCAACACTCTTCTCTTGTCAGATCCAACCTTCCCTATTGCGGCTAAAAGTCATGGAGTGTCAGCCAACAACTCCCAAAGTCTTATTAGCCCTTTCCTATTGGTTCTTGGAAATGACAATTACTATTTGTAATTGTCAGACACGCAACCTCAACAACTTGTATTATATTTAATCACTTATACTTAGATTACTTGTGTATAAATAGATCAGATGGGAGAGAAGTTAAAGTGTGTGCTTTGTATATTTAAAGTCTTGAACTTTTACAAAGGAACTTCTCTCCTACAAAGAGTATACAACTCACTGAGATAGCTCAGTGGGTATATTGTTACCACTCAAGCAAAACTTGAGTTTCGATAGGAGACACCCCATACCCTTGTCTATTCAATCCCAAGTGTTTGTTCCGCAAAACACTTGGGTATAGATTCTTGGAATTATTTCTAATAAGAATTTAAACGTTGAAAAATATTGTTGTTTTTATATTCACGTTTTATAAATGTTAGATTTAATCCTAAACATTGTATTAGTCATAAACACAAATAGATTAACTTTCTAGTTAATTCTAATCGTGTAAAGGGACTAACAAGTGGTATCAGAGCCTCTGGTTTATAAAATCTTTTAAACTAACCAAGAGTACTCTAGGTTTTTAAAACCAAGATCCTACTATGGCTGATATCAATGTACCCCAGCTAGTCGACAAAAAGGGTGGCAGCTACTCAGCTGTTGCACCCAGACTTGAAGCTGGGAAATTTAGCAAATGGAAGAAGCGTATGATTTGTTATCTTACTGGTATGGAACCCTACTACATCACCTGTATCAGGGATGGCCCATTTGTCCCAAAGACTGCCACAGGGCTAAACAAGCCTGAGGCCCAATGGACCATTGATGAGAGGAGGGTGGTCAATCAAGACCAACGCCTGAAAAGCATCCTTATATCATGTCTTCCAGACGATGTAATGGAATCAGTCATCAACTGTCTAACAGCCAAGCAAACTTGGGATGACTTGGTAAACAGCTTTGAGGGTCCCTCAGATACCAAGGAAAATAGGGTCATGGACCTTAAACTTGAGTATAATACTTTCAGGGCAAAAGACTCTGAAAGTCTCTCACAGACCTACACCAGATACAAGACTTTGATAAATGAATTATCAAATGATGGTGTTGTACTGTCCAAACATGAGACAAATGTTGGCTTTGTCAACAGTCTCCCTGAGAAGTGGCTCAACTTCTCACAAGGCCTGAGGAATGCTAACCACATTCAGACCCTTGAGCTCCCTGAAATTTATGGGAAGTTTGTCTATGAAGACAACTTGATCTCAAGGAGATACCCTGACTCAAAAGCTTTTGAGTCCAAAAAGGCCTTAACCTCCACACCCATATCAACTGCTTTCTATTCTAATGGTGTTGTGCAGGATATTCAAGAGGATTCTGAAGAAGAAATTGATGAAAGGACTGATGAGGAGTACCTGATGACCTGAACTTGGAATTCCAAGAAAGGGCACTCCTTGCTAGTTCAAAACGTTTCATCAAAAGAAATCAGTCCAACTTTACAAAATCAAAAGCAAATGAGACCACTGAATGCTTTAAATGTGGTAAAAAGGGTCATTTTGTTAGGGACTGTTATTCTAAAACTATCTCAGAACCTTCTTACAAATTTTCAGGAACTAGCAAGTTTCAACCTAAAATGTTTCAGTCCACCCAACAATTTCAAAACAAGGGTCAAAAGGATTTTGAAACAAAATATAGGAATATCAAAGCTAAACTTGCACTTCTTGAAACTAACCCCATATTTCCTCAGGCTGCTCAAACATCTAAACCTATTCAGACAAAGAACAAGGTATTAGTAGCTGAAGCATATGATTGGGATGATGAAGAGGTTTCCTCAGATGAGGAAATAAGAGTTAGTGCACTGATGGCACTTTCTGAAGAGGATCAGGTGGCTGTGGGAAAAAGCCATGCTAGAAATGGAGAGTGGGTCAACATCACTATGAAGAAGGTAAACACTTTACTTTCTATGGATGATGATTCTGATTGGCAGTCTTACATGAATTATATTTGTGTTGATTTAAAGTTTGTTGAGGAACAAAGGCTTAACCTGTTTTCAAAATATATCAATATTGTGTCAGAATTAAACAAATGTAGAGATGAACTGCTTGTACTTAAGCAAGCCAAACTAGAAACAATAACTCTACAAATTCAGAACACTGAGATTTTGAAACAAAACCAAGTCCTTCAAACTGAACTTAACAAAGAAAAGGCCATCATTCAAAGCTGGACCAAGAAGAACCCTAAGGTTTTTGACACTGTGGGATTAATCTCTCAGAAAACCATTGGTATTGACCCTCTTATGGTTGATCCAATTGTGTGTCAAAATGAAATAAACTTTGTTCCAGCTGGCATATCTTTTAAGCAAGAATTGCTTCCCAAGTCAAATGACTGAATTGTCAGGGATAACCCAGTCAGTAAGTTACCAAACTTTGAGACTGGAAAGATCTTGCTTCCTGAAAGTCAGGCTTTGAAAAATATGCTTGGACTTACTGAAAAACTCAGTAAGCTTGAACTCACTGAACCACTCACTGAGTCCTTGAATGAGCCTGAATCAGAATCATACCCTCCACTTCCTCCACTAAATACCCTTCAGGGTGCTGCACCTAACTTAGGCCTCCCACCTATGGTCTTCTCACCACACTCTCCAAAGGAGAGATCAGGAAAGGGAACAACCATCCTGAAGAGAGCAAACCTTGATGTCTCAGTAAATACTGATGACTCATCAACTTCAGTCCCTTCTGAAGTAACAACCCAAAGCCCTGACTCAAAATTTGATCAGTTGGCTGAAATGGTCAGGAAGCTAGGAGAGAAGATTGCATCTTCTGAGAAATCTTCTCAATCCAAGAAGGAACAAAAACCAACTTCCTCAAAGACCAAACCTAAACCCACAAAACCCCTGAAAAGATGTGAGCTATGCAACTATACAAATCATCTCACTGATGATTGCTATAGAGTCCTTTATTGCATGATTTGCAAAAAGGAAGATCACAGGACCTCTGATCATAAACAATGCTCAGTCATGTCAAACTTTTCAGGACTTAAGGCTCAGTGCCTGAACTACCCTTCTGATTCTAAGCAGAAACAGAAGCAAAAGGCCAAGCCTTTTCCACCCTGCCCTTTGTGTGGATTCAATGACCATCACCCTGAAGATTGTCAATATGACAAACATTGTGAATCTAGTGGAAGTTCCACTCAGAAATCCTCAGGAAAAGAGAAGGTCATTCAGTCAAGAAGAGGAATGAAACAATCCTCTCAGACTACTGAGGCTACCCCTGCAACCAAATGCAAAACATGTGGTAGCTCAGTCCACTCAACCTCTGACCATGAATCAATTAATACTTTCATAAAGACCTACAATACCAAACCCTCCATGAAATGGAGTCCTAGAAAGAACTGACCTGGTTTACTATTTGTGCAGAAGCATGCCAGGGATCCTGTTTGGCATCTAGACAGTGGATGTTCAAGGAGCATGATTGGTGTTAAGGAGTGTCTGCACAAATATGTGGAAGAACCAGGACCCAAAGTGATATTTGCTGATAATTCATCATGTCTCACTGAAGGTTATGGTTCAGTAAACTGCAATGGTATTGTCTTTACTAGGATAGCATATGTAAATGGTCTTAAGTATAATCTGATCAGTGTCAGTCAACTATGTGATGCAAAATACATAGTTCAGTTTGATGATAAGCAAGGAACCATCTTCAATGCAAATAAGGAAATTGTCCTCATTACACCAAGAAGACAAGATGTTTATGTATTAGACATGTCCAGTCTAACTCAGGATGGAACTTGTCTCTTTGCTAAGGCCACTGATACACTCAACTGGCTTTGGCATAAGAGACTCACCCACCTGAACTTTAAGAACATTAACAATCTTGTAAAACAAAAAAAGGTCCTTGGCTTACCATCTCTTGTGTTTTCTAAGGATAAACCATGCTCAGCTTGTGAAAAAGGTAAACATCACAGAGCATCCTTTAAAACCAAAACCAACTTTTCCATCAGAAACTGCCTACATCTTCTCCATATGGATCTATTTGGACCTGTCAGTCCAAGGTCTGTTAACCATGAGAAGTATACTCTGGTCATAGTGGATGAATACTCTAGATACACTTGGGTATTCTTCCTGATCAAAAAGAGTCAGGCAGCTGAAATAATCATGTCCTTTGTCAGGAACATTGAAAATCAAAATGACATTAAGGTCAAACAAATTAGAACTGACAATGGGACTGAGTTCAAAAATAATGAACTTGAATGTTTCTGTGATGAGAAAGGTATTTCCCAAAACTTTTCCTCTCCATACACACCTGAACAAAATGGTGTTGCTGAAAGGAAAAACAGAACACTCATTGAAGCTGCTAGGACAATGCTATGTGGATCAGTCCTTTCCAACCATTTTTGGACTGATGCAGTCAAAACTGCCTGTTATACACAAAACAGATCCATAATTGTCAAGAGACATGGGAAAACCCCATATGAGTTATTCAAAGGAAGAATCCCTGACATCAGCTACTTTCATGTCTTTGGGTGTCCTGTGTTTATTCATAATCACAAAGATCACCTAGGGAAATTTGATGCAAAAGCTGATGATAGATACTTCCTGGGATACTCACTTGTCTCAAAAGCCTTCAAAGTGTTCAACACAAGGAGACAGCAGACTGAGGAAACATTTCATGTTACCTTTGATGAGAGCACTGAAGCTATCAGGTTCTCAACTGCCTCAGTAGAAGAGATAGGAATTGATAATTCTTCAAGATATCCTCCTGATGAATATCTGTCTGAAAACAATCCTTCTACTCAGTATCAAGATGATGCTAATCTCTCCTATTACATAATCCCTCACAACCTACCTAACCTAACCATCACTGAGTTTGTTGAGGCACATACACACACTGATGACATCAATCAGTCAGTTCAAAATACTCAAGAACCCAACAATCTCAGTGAGCTGGTAGATACTCAAGATCCAATCAATGATCATGTGTCTACTCCAGAACCAACCCCTCTACCCAATCAGGCCTCCACAAGTTCAAATCAGTATCCAGGACCTCAAGAAAGTTGGACTAGGTCTCAGGACATTGAACTTGTCAATATTATTGGAGAGCCTACTAAAGGCATGCTCACCAGGAGCATGGCTGCTAGTCTAAGAGCAGCCTCATCCAATGAATGCCTATTTGTGGACTTCATTTCCACAATTGAACCCAAAAGTGTTAAGGAAGCACTTAAACATCCAAGTTGGGTTCAGGCCATGCATGATGAACTGGAACAATTTGACAGAAACAAGGTAATGACCTTGGTCAAATGTCCTGAGAATTTATCAGTCATTGGCATGAAATGGGTATTCAAAAACAAAACTGATGAAAATGGCATAGTCATTAAAAACAAAGCTAGACTTGTAGCCAAAGGCTATAATCAACAAGAAGGCATTGACTATGAGGAAACATTTGCACCAGTAGCAAGGATGGAAGCCATCAGGATCTTCCTTGCTTTTGCTACATACATGAACTTCAAGGTGTACCAAATGGATGTTAAAAGTGCATTCTTAAATGGTTCACTGAAAGAAGAAGTTTATGTTGAGCAACCTCCTGGATTTGAAAGCCATGAGTCTCCTGATCATGTCTGTAAGCTTAACAAAGCCCTTTATGGACTGAAGCAAGCTCCCAGGGCATGGTATGAGACTCTCTCAGCCTTCTTAATCCAAAACAAATTTGTCAGAGGCAAGATAGACAACACATTGTTTATCTATAAGACAAATAATGATGTCATACTAGTACAAGTGTATGTTGATGACATCATCTTTGGCTCAACAAGTTTCAAACTTTGCAAACAATTTGAAAAACTAATGGCAAAGAAGTTTGAAATGAGCATGATGGGAGAACTGACATACTTCCTTGGTGGGAAATTAGTCTGTTGGAGTGCTAAGAAGCAACAATCAGTTGCCTTGTCCTCAGCTGAGGCTGAATATGTTGCAGCAGCTAGTTGTTGTGCAAATGTACTCTGGATGAAAAGTCAACTCAGTGACTATGGAATTCAGTACAAGATGGTACCCATCTTTTGTGATAACACAAGTGCAATTGCAATCTCAAACAACCCTGTTCTTCATCAGAGAACAAAACACATTGATATCAGATATCATTTCATCAGGGACCATGTCATGAATGGTGACATTGAATTACACTTCATCCCTACTGAATATCAGTTAGCTGATATCTTCACCAAACCTTTGGATGAACCAACTTTCACAAGGTTGAAAGCTGAATTAGGAATGTTGGATATAGAAAATCAGTCCACTGATTGAAATCCTTCCAACTGAAGTGTAAATTCTTAAAACCTCAGGTCCCTGACTTAATGTGTACATCAGTGAATTAATATCACTGAATCCTCAACCTCAGGAACTAAATCCAAGTTCCTAATATCTTGAGGGTTCAGGAACTAAACCCAAGTTCCTGAATCCTTGCTTCTCAGGAATCTTTCCATATTCCTGAATCATCAGTGACTAATCCCAAGTCCCTGAAAAACCTATCACTGAATGAAGAGTCATTCAGGGCCCTGAAAAGGACATTAAATACTGACTTAAATGCTCTAAGTATCTAGTTAGTAAATGTCCGAGGTTGGTAACTGAACACATATTTAATTCAAGAATATTTGTTCTTTTTGCCTTTCTGGCTTCCACCTCTGGGCCACCACATTCCCACTTGGCATTAAATGCCTCTCCAATCACATTTCAAATATGTGATGACTCATCTCTGCAAGTTGCACTTTTGCAGAACTGCTCAACTGTTCACTTCGACTGTTGCGCCAAACCAGGAAAGTGGAGTGTTGGCATTAAATGCGGATCCCAAAACATATTATTCAAAATAATTTCCAATAATTCTTTTTGAATAAATTAAGATCGCTCAAATGACCAAAACACCCCTATCTCCACTTTCCTATAAATACCCCAACTAGAAGAATACATACACATGTTTTTATAGAATCTTAAGCAAAACTCTGCCATTTTTAATTCTCAAAAACAAATTGTGTGTGCATTCTTAAGCTTTAGAAACCCTTTAACCTTAGTCAAACCCAGACTTACCCACAAATGGCTTCTTCTAAAGCTGTGACATACGCCCCTAATGTGGATTTCACATTGGAGGGTGTAGACCAAACCAAAAACAATGTGGTGAGAAATTTCTCATATCCACAAATCTACCCAGCCTACAAGAACGTTATGAAATATCTTCGTAATTGTTTTCTTGCAAAGGCTTTTACCCACACCCCCTCAGTCATCTACCATGACTATTTGAGGGAATTCTGGTGTACGGCTGTGGCAACCAGCCCCAAAGACACCAAAGAGTCAATCATCACCTTCACGGTGATGAATGGGAGTAGAACCCTCTCCTTTGACTACTCAGCATTCATCAAAGCTACAAGCCTTGACTTTGCTGAAGCCTTTTCACCAAACCCTACTGATCAGGACATAAAGAATGAACTGATCTTTTTTGCACCCCATGACCCCAGACGTCCAACAACGTCTGCGGGAGGCTTACTGGAAAAGGCTCCAGTAGTCAAAACATGGTTCCACCCTATTTGGAGGATACTGATGACATTTGTCATTCAGGTCCTGGGTGGAAATAAATCCTCTACGGAGCAGTTGAACTCATCACAACAATTGATGTTGTTCAGTCTCCTTGAGGGTACAAAAATAGACATCGGAGGAATAATCTTCCGAGACCTTGTTGCTAAGCTCTCAGGAAAAACATAGGCAAAGGCATATGTCCTATCTTAGATTTGTTTCCTGTGTGCTTCAGGACCTACTTGGTTCTGACTATGTGAGGACTGATGCAGAAGGTACGAAGCCTGACGTCCTGCACAAGTCAAACTTCACTAGTAGCATCAGTGAGGTTACACATATTGCCCTGACTGAATACATGCAATCAGTCATTCAGGGTAATGACGCTATCTCTCCAGTTCCTTCACCGACCAAAAAGGTGAAGAAGACAAAGAAGGGTCAGTCCAGCCAGGTGGTTAGACCCAAGCCACTGGCCACTGAGACTGATCCTCAAAACCAACTCAACCTTAAAAAGAGGTTGAAAAAGGCCGAGACCTCTGAGACACCCATTTCTGAGACCCTCTTGACCTCAAAACAAAGGCCAACGGAAGTCACTGAGCAATCATCCTCAGTGACCTCGGGCACACCCATTCCACATGGTTCAACTGACATACACAAGTCAGAGGGATCAGGAAGCATTCCCCCCTCACATCCCGATGAAGGTACTGATAAATCACAATCAGTACCCAAGGGAGAAAAGGGTCCTGAATCCTCGGTAGGGCAGCACCACCCTACTGGGAAGAGGACCCACACCCCCTCACATCCCGATGAAGGAACTGTAAAAAAACAATCAGTTCCCAAGGGAGGAAAGGGTTCTAAATCCTTGGTAAGGCAGCACTACCTTACTGAGAAGGGGACCCACAAACATTCACATCCCGCTAACATTCCTGAGCAATCACCCTCAGGATCTCAGGGAGAAAAGGATCCTAAATCCCCTGAAGGACAACACAAACCTGATAGGAAGGGGGTCCACAAACTTTCACAATCAGTACCTAGTGATACTACTGGAAAGCACCCATCAGTAGTTGAAGGTGCTAAGGGGGCCAAAGACTCAGAGGGAAAGAAACAACCCGCTGATATGGAACCCATCAACCCCTCAGGCAGATCCAGTATCTCAGGAACTGCCCCCAAAAGCCAGGCTGGTGTTACCCCAGTTATTATGGCTAGTCAGGCTGAGCAAACCCACTCAGTTATTATGACAACGGGGTCAGGACCTGACCAAACCGAAGGCAAGTCTTTTTATAAAGAGGAGCCGGTTGATTTTTTGGGTATTGAGTCCATGGGGGACTTTCAGGCTTTTATTGAGTCTGATGAAGAGCTCAGGGAAGAGAGTGAAGAGGAAATGTTTGAGGCAGGTGAGGATATGGAAACTGATATACAACCTGAACAATCACATCAGTCATCTCCAAGCCAAAGTGAAAAGTCAGGTTCTCAGTCTTCTGATTCTTCTGGTACTCGGGACATCCTCCAAAAGTATGATAACTCTTTTCCCCTCACTGAAATAACATTGGTCAAATTCCTACTGAAGACCAACAGAGCTCTTTTCACTGGTCTCACTGATGAGATGTTTGATCATCACACTGAAGCTGCTGTTCACTATGCCAACCTGAAGGCAGATGTTGAAAGTTTTCATGATGATGTGATCGAAATCCAATCAGACACCAAACACTCCTTGACAGCTATTGATCTTCATTTCCAGAAGTTCAATCTTACTCTTGAAGGCATCACCAACAGCCTTGGAACTATTCAGTCAGCTGTCAAGGATGACCCCGTACTCACCGAAAAGGTCCTTCAGGCTGATGAGACTTATCAGAAGCAGTCAGCTGAAATCAGTGATCTTCTCAGCTTACTGAAGGATTCTAAGCTTCAGGGTCTTACTACTTCCTTGGACTCAATCAGGACTTCCATGGGTCTTCAAGAAAAACATCTTGGTACTTGGGCACAATCTTCAACATCCTTGGCATGGTCTCTTGGGTCAAGGATGTCAGGCATCGAAGCTTCTCAGGCTTCTCTGGCGGATCAGATCTCAAGTCTTCAGAAAGACACCTCGGACATCAAATCAATGATGACTGAGATCTATCAGGCTTTCAAAGGTCCTGCTACTCCAGTGACTCCAACTCTTGCTCTCACAATGGTTTGAAAGGTTGGAAGCGTAACTTTTTTCTGATAGATAGACGGGCTATTCCATTCGCCATGCCTTGGAGGCATCACGACTCGGACATATCGGATCCCTTTCCGAAGGGGGAATTCAATGTTGCTGATGCCGATCGACTGGCCTAGAACGTGATCGATCTGATTCAAATTCCTCGGGGTTTTCTCTACGCCGTTGGGCTTACTTCTCACTGGGACCATCCTGGCTATCTAGCGGCGCTTAGGGATGCCGAGGGAAAGGGTATAGCCTTGTAGTCTTTGCCCTTGCTATTGCCATCGCCTTTCTTTTCTTTATGTGTTGATGTGTCCATGCATGTTTACTTCTAACTACTTTGTGTTCTTACATTCCGCAGCTATAACGATGTCTGAATATCTGAAGAAGCCAAAAATCCGAAAGGGTGCGTCTGTGACGAAAGGGGATCAATATCGAGAGGGTCAATCCCATGAGCTGCACGTGACCACTCCTGCCACCTCCAATGCTAAAATTCCGAAGAAGACGGACGAACTGAGGAAGGTCGAAGTGCCTGATGAAAAAGTGTTGGAGGCGAAAAAGAGGAAACAGGAACAAAACGCTGCCCGGCAGACGCTTCAGTCCCAGCAGGGAGGGACCCGATTCCGCGTTCAGCGCGGTGAGGGGGAAGCGGTGTGGTTCGGCCGGTCAAGCGAAGCAGGCCGAATGAGGATGCTGATGTGGTGGACGTAGATTCTACGGAGCAACCCATTCCTCGTCCAGCCCCCATTCGGTCATTGCATCCGGCGGAAATAAGGAAACAGCCGGTGGGCCAAGAAGGTATTGGCGTGAGCTTCACGTTCGAGGCTGCTGGTGTTGGTAAGCTCTTTTGGAAGCATCTATATTTGTACTTGCCTCTTATTTGTATCTTATCAATAACCGTGTTACTCATACCGTTTTTAGGAGGTTCTTCCGGCGCTGACTCTGGCCATGGGAAGGAAAAAGTCACCGGTGAAGATGACCCAGAAACTTTGTTTATACCGAGGTGGAAAGTCAGGAAGGATGACCGTTTGACTGGTTGGAAAGTTTGTCGGGACTTGATGTTGAACCTACCTACTCCCAAGGAGGATTCATATATTAAGAGTTTGGGGGATGCGGAGGCTGCCCAAAGGGCCTGGAAGCTATTGGGCATGGGGGCCACAGCTCAGTCGGACCTGCTGTTCCGGTTTGAGACTCTCCTTAATGAACATAGTGAGCTATACCAGGCCCATCAGCAATGTGGGAACGTTGGGAAGGAGGGGGAGGAGCTTAAGCAGTTGAGGACTGAGCATTCCAACTGCATGGTGAAAGAGTCGGAGCTGATGGGTCGTGCTTCAGAGTTGGAGAAGTTGGTGGAGGAGGAGAGACAGGTTGCGGCGGAACAGATTAGCTCCTTGGAAGCTAAGTTGGGTAAGGCCAAGGCTAAGTTGCGTGAGGAGGAGAAGGATAATTCAGCCCTTCGTCAAGAGAAGCAAGATCTGACCGCTAGAGTGGGTCGCACGGAGATGGAACGGTTTAGGGTGGTGAAGGATGTTATTCCGGAGGTGGTGTGACAAATGGCAAATTTGTCCTAATATTAAATGCATAACAATTCATTTATTGTGACTGAACTATTTGATGTGGCCTTATGTGATTAAAACGGGAAACAGACCTGCATTTATTGACACCCGGAAATCTCACCAGGGAACAGTGAATTGAGCACATATTATAATTTGTTCACTATGTTGTATTGAAAATGGGAGGTTATCCCAGTTTCACTCGGACTGACACCGCACGCAAACCAGGAATAAATTTGAGGTTCAGAAAATATTAATAAATAGTTAAGGACTCAGGAAAATATTCAGGAAATTCAAAACTACTTTAGAAATAAAAACACTCATATAGTCAACGGTTTAGGACAAATCCGGATTTGACACTGTTTAACGGGACTCGGGTATTGATCCGCCCCGAACCAACACTTATATTTTAAACAAATGCAGACTCGGAACAGGATGCTCGTGTGTAGTGTGTTAAACCAGGCAAGTGATCACCTGGGTCGTTTCCCAACGAGGTGTGAATGGAAAACTGTGCAAAGCTTTGGATTAAAGTGATTGATGAATCAGATATTTTTTATTTTTGCTTTTTATTCTAATGAACAATTCTAAATAACAAACTAAAAACAGATATGCACAATAAATTTAAACGTGAATAAATTAAACTTAAAACGCGTAACGGAAAAGCTAAAACGGAACAAAAACTGAAATTTATAAAATTTATATCCTAAAAATGTAAAATAACTTAAAACTTATTTAAAAACTTAAATTATATTTTTCTACACTTTTTATTTAATTATTATTAATTATTTATTATTTAATTACTAATTAAACTATTTAAATTTATAAAAAATACTAAATGAACTAAGAAAAATATGAAACTTTTTCTAAAAATATTACTAAGTAAATAAAAGCTAAGAAAATTATAAAAATGAAAATTACTTAATTAAAATTTAAAAAGATAAATCCTATTAAATAGAAGCTATCACTTTATTTCTATTTTTGATTTTTCTTATGACCTAAAAATATTTTTATATTTTTAATAGATTAAAAATGACAAAAGAAAATTATGAAAATTGGATTTATATTTTTCTGATTATTATTCTATTTATTATGATTTAAATACTATTAAAAACTAATTAAAATTATTAAAAATATTAAAACTATTCAGAAAATTATGAAAATTTACAGATAATTCTAAAATAATATTAGAAAGATAAGAAAAATAAAAATGGAAGCTGGCTAAGCCTAAAAAGCAGATTTGGGCTAATAAGCAATAAGCTAATAAGCCAAAAATAAGCTAAAAAGCACTAAAGTTTACCAACTGATCAGGACAAGCTAAATAGACTTAAATAAGCTTAAAACAACTGAAAATTACAAATAAGCACAAGATTTGAGCAAACTAAGCACTTGACTGCTATGGATTTTAAAAACAGAAACTCAGAAAAGTGGCAAGATTGAAGGGCAATTTAAGCTATCCAATAAGCTGCTGAGATGCCATATTTTGGGGGCAAAAGTTAGTTTGACTTATGAACTATCTAAAAACACCAAAAGCCCCATCATGATCATCCCAATTGAGGTCTAATTGAGCCTCAGATCAGCAACTCAGAAACCTGAGTCTGCTGATGTGTCTGTTCTGTGCAGTGATGCACAGAATTGATGCAAGGGTTTTGGTCTTTTGTGAATGCACTAAGTAGACCAAATGGGACTCAAAACTACCAAGGAAGTGACCAAAACAAGCTTAGAGCTTGTATGAGCTTATTTGATCTCTTGGCAGTCCAATATGATCACAAATGGTTCAAAATGGCTAAACCTAGTTAAATGGCTGATCAAAGGTTCACAAGAGCTTCTAGGGACTTAGATAAGCTTATGCAAACTTGGGCTTATGGTCAAGCTACAGTACAACAGCCTTTGGCCTATGAAACAGTCAAAACCAAACACTCCTTAAGGATGTGTCTGTTTTGATTTTACAAAGGAAATCCAAAACTTTAAACTAAAAGCCTATATATTATTGATTACCTAGCTTATATGAACACTAATAATCAACTTATAACACAGAATTAAGCACTCTAATTAGCTACACTACTATTGACTGATTTTGGTCTTTTTGAGTTTTTTAAGTGAAATGAAGAAACAACTAGATGACTACTGATTTTAATGATCAACTATGATCACAAACTAACAATAAGCACAAAACAACAATAATAAGCTACTTATAAGCAGATGTACAGTACTATGCAAATTATGGAAAAATACAAGAAAAGCTCACAACTGATTTTGCTATGGAAATGAGAACAAGGAACCAAGGACCAATCTAGCTTGTCAGAAACAAGCTAGATAACCCAGAGAAGCTTCTTGAACTAGCTTATCCACCCAGAATTAGCTTATTGCTCATTAGTTTGACTTTTCTTGACTTTCTTCAATTCTTGAATTTGGAACATGTTTACACTAAAATAGACT
The DNA here is from genome assembly GCA_021014915.2 of Artemisia tridentata subsp. tridentata. NCBI lineage: Eukaryota > Viridiplantae > Streptophyta > Magnoliopsida > Asterales > Asteraceae > Artemisia > Artemisia tridentata. The sequence goes on along the minus strand of CP139504.1, from coordinate 298,679,502 downwards.
TATAATAAGCGATGTAAAGCTTATATAAGCTATTAAAAACAACTTGGAAGCTGTTCTTGTTACTACTTATCAAATTTCTAATTCTCAGTATAATGGAAAATCAGGAAACTTGGAATTATAAGTAACTACTGACAATTGTACAAGAATCAACAATGAACACACTAAATTTACTTTGTATTGATTGAAGGAACTTGAAAATACAAATTACAACTACTGGAATGGAAAATACGATTACACTATTTTTTCCACACACTTTATTTTTGCTACATTACACACTATATATACTAAATTTAAACTGGGATAACACTTAGTCGACATCCACAATGCATCCACACCATTCAATTGCTCCAATTTAATCTCCACAGTCCACTTGGCATTTTGGCGGGAAAAGTGGATTTTGGTGATAATCACTGATTTAGCTAGTGGGAGAGTGGGAGGGATGCATTAATTGGTTTTGGCATGTTAGGTGGAGTGTTGAGGAGGGGGGATGAGGTGGTGAGTGGTATTGGTGAGGTGGGATGGTGACTGGATGGTTTGGCGGGATGGGTGGTTTAGGGAAGACGGGTCAAACTTGGTTTGACCAAGTTTAACTCAGAGTTGGGATTGGGCTAGGATAAGGATTGGGCTTGGGTATTGGGGTATTGGGTTTAGGTAATAGCTGGGTTGGGTTTGTTGGGTAAATGGGATGGGTTGGTTTATTTATTTATTTTGGGTTAAGGGTTTAGTGTTGGATCCGGTTTTTGGTTAACTAAATAATCATAGGGACCAATTTTGTAATTCTTCCATTCTTGAGGGGTTGAGTTGGTATCTTTCCAAAATATCTTCAAAGGATTAAACCTGCCACAAAATAATTACACAAGGACCAAAGTTGTATTTTTTTTTATCATTTTAAAACTTTAGGGACCTAAAATGTAAATTTGGATTTTAGAGGGGTTTGTTTTGTAATTTCCCAAAAGTTATCAAAATTGTTCCAAATTGTATTTTCATGAATAGTTCAAGGGTATTTTGTGAAATTTCAAGTTTTATAATACCCAGGGACCATTTTTGCCAATTTTGATAAGTTCAGGGACTAAACTTGTAATTTTGTGAAACTTAGCACCAAAGGACTTATTATGTTTATTTGTGATTAAAAAGGACCTTTGGTGAATTTTTCAATGTTTTGAATAACCAGGGACTAGTTTTGACAATTTATGAAAGTTGAGGGACTGAAACTGCCAATTATGCAAACTTTGTTCGTTTTTCAACTGTTTTTAAACATTTTGCATCTGAAACATATAAAACACAATTTTGTGATAATTTCAGTATTATGATGCATTTCTGAGTGTTTTTGAGAGTTTTGGCAGCTCAGATTAGGTAAAAATGATGAGTATTTAGACACTCATCAGGTATTAAATTACCCCACTTTAGCTAAAAACCCACTTATACACACTTATATACTGGAACTAAAATCAACCCATCCACTAACACATTAACCCAAATACCTACAACCCTACCTCCACCTTTTGTCGCCTCCTTTATCTTCCCCAAAATGCTCGAACTATCACCATCTTAAACACAGACCACATTTAATCCCATTGACTTAGAGCCTTTGTCTTCTTCACAGTCACGAGACAACATAGGATAACACCCATAGAAAGAGAAGTAACACTTAAGTGGTAGGATTGTTTTCCCCAAACCCGAAAGCCTTTATGGAGCTACTCTCCACAACACACCATAAATCCATGTCTCCAAGGGATGTCGAATCACAACCCACTCAAGAAAACTAATCAAGATCTGAGAAGAACCCAAGAAAGGTGAAGAATGAGAGTGTTGTGATTCGGCTTGGAGAGTGGGATTGATCGGTGTTAGAGCAATTAAGTCTCGGATTGAAGGTCATCTAAGTTCATCCACCAATGAAATCATTGTAAGGTTAATCTTGATTTAGGTTCAATTAGTTGTATTATCTAAAGTTTAGTCGAATGAGAAAAACATAGGATTGATATTAACCAATTTGAAACCTCGGAACAAATATTGATTCTGAGGAAAATCTAAGTATAATAATGATTGTTGTTCGAATAAGATTATTAAGAAGAATTGTTGTGTTGTTGTCGTGGTTGATGATTTAAGTTACTAGTTCTTGATTCAAACCTAGGAGTTGTTATGGTATTTAGTTTAGGTCGAATGAGAATGATGATTAGGTGATGAAAATTGTTAGATGTTGTTGTTGTTGTCACTGCGGTTTAGGATATCAGGAGTCTAGGGATTGTTAGTAAATTAATGAATTTGTGGTTATGGCATTTGAGCCTGTAAGTTAAGTCCAGTAAACCACATAGACCCTTAGGATTGATGTGGAAGAATTGGCCGAATAGTTAGTTGTTGTAAGGATTGGGTGCTAAAAACCATTCGACATGCCGAGCTCTTTTGGGTTAGGAATGTAGTCTAGATGATGGGTACACTGATTACTTTGTGTCGAATAGAACCACCCAAAACAGGGTCTTTTAGTGGTCACACTAGGCTGGGAAAATCACCCCGCTCAGGGGAGACCTTGGCCAGACTCTTGTCGAACTTGACATACCCTGGGCAGCCGTCAAGTAGGAAAAATAGCCATGAGTTATAGGCTCAAGTAGAGCCAAGAATAAGTCCGCACCACTAGATGAATGAACACCCCACGCAACTCTCAAGCCAAGAAACCAAGGGCGGAGGGAAATGCCCTTGGCTCGAACCTAGATGGATACAAGCTCGACCATTTGAACTCATTTTGGTTGAAACCCTTGCACCCGGAACAAACCACCAAGGAACAATGCGCCAGCAGTAGGAATATAGTACCCCACTTGGTCTTAGACTTTAAGTTCACACAAGCTAGTCTCGACCCGTTTAGAAAACCCGACAATGCTACTAACCCAAAACCTCTAGAAAGTTGGACGAGTAATACTCCACCAAAAATTTCCACCAAGACATGAATGTCTCTCAAAGCCAAGGTGATGTCGGTTTGAGAGGCAAAGTATTCCCAGAAAAACACTTAGGAAGAGTTAGAAATATGTGATGTGTTCATAGTGCACCAGGCCAGACCCAAGGAGCCCAATTAGAACCCACAAGCAAACCCAACACCAATTCTTTCTTGCCTTAACCAAATTGCATAGTCTGCTAGGAACTTTTGGCCCACCTGAACCTTGTAGGCGTTAGAGATTTAGCCCAACCCCCTTGTGAATTTATAATTCCCCTCCTAGAACCCAACAGGCCACAACCCACTAAGTATTATGGAACAAAATATTCGAATGGTTATAAACTGTGAAACATGTCGCGAACGAATAAAATAAACAAGAGCCATTCACTACAATAGATTGTGTTAGCCAACGTATAGACAAGTAATAGCCGAAAAACATTAAAAAGAGATGTCACTATAACTTTAATCTATATAGAAAACTTGTATAGTCCAAGGTAAAACTTGGCAAAACTGACTCAACATATAGGGATATAAAAGTTCATATAGCCGAGGATCAAGTAAAAATTATATTTACATTAACATATAGGTACGAGAAAACTAGAGTAGCCGAAATGTAAAAATGTAACAAAAAGGACTAAATACATATATACAAGAAATGTTATATACCCTCGGGGAAAAATAAATAAATATTAACATACTCTCGTATATTTAAAATATAGTACTCAAATGGAAGTAACGACAAATCAAATTTACGAGAAGGATAAATTATATATACTAACACATATGTATAAAAAGGTCGAATAGCCGAAAATGATAAACACGACTTAAACAATTAAACAACTAGACTAATATATATATATATATATATATATATATATATATATATATACACACACACACATTGTCAAACGGTTTACTTTACGTACACATAGGAAAATAGGTAATCATACATATATGTAAACTAGATTAAATTGAGTAGTGAAGGTAATTATGTCAAAATAAATCTCACAATAGTTGTAAACCATAAAACATGACGAGACATATATAAAAATACGTAAGCTCTTATATTCGTCATACTAATAACCAAATGAATTAAGAGTGAACGTCACTAAAATATATGTAACTTGAATAGATTAGTCGAAAATAAAACTTTAAACTAATGTTGTGTAAATGGATCATAATAAGGAAACTAGTTAAATCACTCAGGTTAGCGGGTAGAAACCATTAGGTAATGAACTTCACAAATATTAAGTCATATCCCAAGAACCAACATTTACAGACATATGAGATAGGTTACATCGTTAAGGTATAGGAGGTACATATCACAACTAGGCTTAAGATAAATTCGTACCTAGATTATTAGTGATCCCAACCCCTCATTACTGTACCATTAGGTTAATTGTGGAGTTACATCTCACCATTTCCTTAGGAGAGACCTTAGTGGCCGCGCTTAAGTGACAACGACTTAAACACACTAAAACATTAAAAACTAATATTCGAGAAGAACTGAATTTAATACTTGGAACTAAGACATGATTATTTAATATAGGTTGCGTGTTGGTACTGTGTATTCCCAGATTTCACAGCATTCACTATTCAGACCAGTAAAGGTGAGTTTATAGCCCCAGTTTTACTTTTACTTGTTTTTACAAATATGGGGTGAGAAACATGCAAAGCTTTTTATGGACCATAATGTTAATGTTTTTACTCAAACCTATAGCGCAGTTTAGCCTAAGCCCTTGAACCCACTGTTATGCCCATTTTCATGAACCGTTAATTTCCTTTGGGAAGCGCGATTGCTTTAGATAGATCTATTGGGGTGACTCCCCCGTTCGGGTTGACCGAATAGGCAAACGAACGTAATGCCAGTCGGATTTTCGAGTGGATTGGGTTAAAACACTCGCTAAGGGCCCCTGAAATATTATTTATGTGCTAGAGATTAGCACACTGGACTATCGAGCTTCGGTTGCATGAACTTAGTGCTAGCGCGATAGATGATTTTTGTATGACATTATATGTGTTGTAATGATCATACT
>CP139504.1:298650750-298674443 GCA_021014915.2 Artemisia tridentata subsp. tridentata | reverse complement strand
GTTTATTTATTTGTTTGTTTGATTTTATTTTCTTCCGTATGTATGTTTAATTTTTATTATTATTGATTCATGTTCAAAACTAAATTGTGAAAATGCTTTATCTTGTTTTTAACTTCGTCTTAACTACATATAAAGGTATTTTGCAAAAGTTAAGTGTAAGGGAAATCCAAACCGGTTTATTAGAACACAAATGAACATGAATCGTAATAATAATAAATTAACATACATATTAGTATTTGTTTGAGTCAAATGCTTGTATCGAGTCATAATGATGTTTTGCAGGATTTCCAGGAAGTAAGGTATAGGTTTTTCCAAAAATTTTCCGGAAACGTAACATGAGAATTCTGTCAGATCATTTCTGACGGCGTCAGGATTAATTTTCTGAAAATTTTTGAAAGTTTTGTTTTTATAAAAGTTTTTATTAAATCTATAACTTATAATCTCCAGGAATCTGCAAAATTATCATTCCACAAGCATTATATCCTTATATATAGAGTTTATCCCGCCGATGTTATGCAGGTTTTCGTGTTTGTTTTCTCAGGTTTAACAGGTTATTTTGGACAAGGAAATGTTTGTTGGATCAAGCTTATGGCGATGCATTAGTCATGGAGCTTCAACATTACTTTGGAAGAAGATCTAACCATGTTACTTCTTTATCCACCGAGCGAATCAGGGGAGTATTTGATTTCATTCTTTTACTTCATGCTTTTACATCTTGTTATTTGAACATTGGGGACAATGTTCATCTTAAGTGTAAGGGAGGGTAAAAGTACGATTAGAGAATGCTATTACGCTTGATTTTTGTTTGTTTAATAGTAGATGTGTAATAAAATTAAGATAAATACTTGTTAGGGCAATTTTAGTGCCAAATTTAAATTTTTTTACAACATATAGGAGTGAAACTTTGATCTTAATGAGCGTCTCACGGATAGGAGTTATATGACTAGCACAAAAACCGTACCACTAAAAAATTTTCCACCCCCAAATATGTGAGGTTCGCCCCTAGAATTGGTAGGAAAAGCATTTTGCTATGATGTGTGTACCGGTAGCACTTAGATTCTAGAACTTGCGTTAGGACCATTCCGAGGCCACAAGTGAGACTACATTCGTGTAGTTAGATTTACTACATGATAAGAGGCATTAGGATTAACCCATTGTTTTACACCTGTGATTTTGTTATAATTACATTGGCTACATTGGTCAAGTAATTCTCCCACACCCTTTGCGTTGTACTCATTTTTAGTACACGATACCCCTAGTACACCCCTCAGAGCCTATCTTTTCGTTTCGACCTTTAAGCATTTTACTTGAAGGAAGAATTTGTTACACCCCACTAAAATGTACACCCAAATCGCCTTAGCCTACCTTGTATGCACACATTTTTAGTGCATTATTGTGACAACATTTGTTTAAACCCTTAGTTAATTATCTAATTGATTACATGGTTGCTAAGTCGAGTCATATCCTTGTACATATTGTTTTGGGACGATTGGGACTCATGGGTAAAGTACTAGTGTAATGGAGTAATGGGGAAGAACAACATTATTACCCCCATATGTGCTAAATATTTTTAAAAGTACTCCAAGTGTTTCAATTATCTTAATTCGAGTCATTAGAATAGTTATTTGTAAAGTTATGTAAAAGTTCAAGTGTAAGGGGAATGCAATGCCCCTATGATGTATTATTTTGGATGGTAGGGCAAGAGTGTATGAAAAAAAAAAAAAAAAAATCGAAAAAAAATCAAGAAAAATACAAAAAAAAAATGAGAAAAGAAAAATAGAAAAAAAAAAAAAACATACGGACTACCATCCCGTTTCATTTTATGTTTGTTTTATGTTTTTGTTATTTTATTTTTAGCTTAAGATTGAGTCGAGTCTTGGCTTAGCAACATTGTATAGTACATGTAATTGATCAAGATCTTTAACTCGCCACCAGTAAAATATCCTTTATCCAACAAAACCGTGTTTTCCTTTTCCTACACCTAACGTTATAACCCATGTAAAAGCCCTCTTTGATAGTTTATCTTAGGTGCTTACGCCTAGTGGAGGAGGTTTTCGATCCTTTCCCAAGCCTATGGTAATCTATTTGCTATGACAGGTAGTGAGAGATATTATCCGTTTTCATTTATGAGATTTATTTTGATGACACTTGAGAGATGTGAGTATCTAAACACTACTTGTGAGGTGCTAGTTTGTAATCTCCGTGCTTATTATGATTAAAGTGGAACGACTATTTGTTGCAATTACTTTTATATTAGCATTAAATGACCCCTAACTTGTATTTTGATTAGAATAAAAGCGCATTTGCTTGAGGACAAGCAAATCTCAAGTGTAAGGGTATTTGATGAAGCGAAAAGTATACCGCTTTTAAGGGGTCATTTAAGCCCTAAATCGTATTTATTTGATCAAATATTGCCCTAAATCGTTCCTTTTGTCATTTTAGGTACTTTGGAGAAGAAATCTGGAAAAGGAAGCATTTTGGACGTTTTTGGAGCATAAAAGTGAAGAAAACGGCAGAGTCTCAAAATTACGCTGGAAAGTACCTTTGACGGCGTCAGGAATTGGTCCAAACGGCGTCATGGCTTGGCAAAAAAAGTGGATATGAAAATTACTCATGATAAGCCAGAGAATTTTGCATGAAAAATCTGACGGCGTCACCCTTTAATGTGATCAAGGTCGTCACGGCTTAAATTATAGAGGGACGGCGTCAAGCTCTAATCTGACGGCGTCGAGCTTTGATAAGCCAGAACGGATTTTGGAGGTCTAAAGAGGGACGGCGTCAGGAAGGCCATCCGGGAACCCTAAAAGCGGCGAGGTGACGGCGTCAGAATCTACAACGTGACGCCGTCAGCCCTTAATCTCTATATATAGTTTTGCAATTTTTTGTCATTAGGGTGGAACTTTGTGTGTAATTTTGGGAGGAAACCCTAAGACGATTTTAGCAGCTTTTTCAAGGCTTTTTGCCTTGAGATCTTCCATGTTACATTGAAGATAAGTTATCAATTAATCATTCAATATGTCTATGTGTTGTTTGATTCTATCTTGTTCTTGTCTTTTGTTTAACATGCTAGGCTAGATTTGTCTTGTGTTTGCTTAGATCTAATGAAACCTAGCTATTGATTGTTGGTTATTAGTGTGTTATTAATTGTATTGGATGATTGTTCATCTATGTTAGGCTTAAGAAAACTGGCTAACTTCCTATTCGGTAACTTGCTTGAACGTCTTAAGAAACATGAACCAATGCGTACTAAGGTTTTTATGGTTGTATTTAATGCATGAGCGAATTCTAGTGATCCCATGTTAGGAGCTTCTTAGCCGGCTCGACATAGGAGTGAAGTAGGAGTTCATAGAGTTGGGGAAGTACGTACGCCACCCCACGATTGGTATTAAGGAATACACCCGTCATCCACGCAATTAATACACACTAATCAACCGGTAAAAGATAGTTAGGGAGTAAGGAAATCTAAGTAAACACATTTCTCTCCACATAAATTTCACCACATTTTAATTTTCTGTTATTTTATTTTATTTGCATTCGTAGTAATTTGGGTTAGTTGACTAGCAACTAATTCCGCCCACTCTTTCAAACCCGAGATTTTACTTGCTTTCATAAAAAATTATAAAAACATAAAAAGAATCTTCTCTCACCCTTAGACCTATTAGAGTAGTTTTTCATACCTAACGAACACTATTCCCTGTGGAGAACGATCAATCCCCCGTACTTACCACTACACTATACTACATCGGTCAGGTACACTGCCTGGTGGGGTTGTAAGCCTCTTGAGATCCCTCGAGAGGTAAAACCTGTTGTAAGGTCGCAAAACCACGCATCACCTCACCTATCAAGACTCCTGAAAATGTGAGGTTCTGTCAAGACCTGAGAACAAAGATTCAAGAGCATCCTGATCAGCATGAGCTTGAGTCCAAGAAGCCAAAGCTTGAAGCCTTAGGGTATAAGTTTGACTGAATCCGCCAACACCACTATCCCTGTACTATGTATAGTTTGTTAGGACTTGTAATAATATTAATAAGATGATGTTTTTATTATTTCAGTGTCCTTATTTACTTTCTAGTAGATTCAGTATGAGCAGAAGTCATTAGCTCACTCATTACTGATCAAAACACATAGGAATAATTTATATCCAAATAGGGGGAGATTGTTGGGTCTATCAGTACCCAAGAATACTTAAAACAGGATTTGGACACAAATTAACCAAGTGTTAACTTAAACCGAGAACAATTCAAGTCACTGAATGAACAGTCACTCAGTGAGTCATCTTCAGGATGCTTAAGGCGAATTCAAAAAGAAGGATTCACTACTCAGGAAGGCGGTACTCCCTGAGTAGGACTTAAGCCAAAGAAGAAGATGATGGTTCAGTGAGTGTTGGACAAGAACTCACTGAACCCCAGTCTCCTCAACAATATTAAGTGATTAAAGACTGAAGAACTCAACGCCTGAAAGAAAGGCGGGAAGATCTGGGAAGAGTTTAAGATAAGATCATATCTTATCTTGTCAGGAAGAAACCTTCCCTAAAGATGGCTAAAAGTCGTGGAGTGTAAGACCAACCACTCCTAAAGACTTTAGTCCATTCCCATTAGTTCTTGGAAATGAAAATTACTATTGTAATTGTCAGACACGCTTGCTTCAACAAGTTGTAGTTTTTTTTAATCACTTTTACTCTTTTATACTTGTGTATAAATAGGTTCAGAAGGAGAGAAGTTGTGTGTGTTTTGTTCATTGAAAGCCTTAGACTTTTGCAAAACAACTTCTCTCCTACAAAGAGTAACGTATCACTGAGATAGCTCAGTGAGTCGAATTGTTACCACTTAAGCATAGCTTGAGTTTAGATAGGAGACACCATACCTTGTCTATTCGATCCCAAGTGTTTATTCCGCTAAACACTTGGGTAATAGATTCTTTAATTCATTTATAATAAGAATTTAAACGTTGAAAAATACTCTGTGTTTTTACATTTACGTTTCATTAACTGATAGAAAGAATCATTACATTGTATTAGTCATAAACACAAATAGATTAACTTTCTAGTTAACTCTAAGCGTGCTAAGGGAACAACACTAATGAATTGATGAACATTACTAGCTGATAAACAATAGTAACTAATGAACTGATGAACAACTAACTCATCAATATTGTGACCTAGCTGATGCCTGATGAACATTGTGATATTTTTTAGAAAACTGGTGAAATGATGAACATTATGATTTTTTTTTAAAGTGATGAAATGATGAACATTATGATTTTTTTAAAACCACTGATGAACATTATGATTTTTTATTTTTATTTTTATTTTTATTTTTTGAAAAACTGATGAACAACGTGATCTAACTGATGAACATTGTAATGTAACTAATAAACAAAATTAAAGAGAACTGATGAACATTGTGATTAACTAATGAACAACTCTTTTTATTGATGAACAACTCTTTTTATTTATAAACAACACTTTTTATTGATGAACAACACTTTTATATTGATTAACAAATGAATAACTCTTTTTATTGATAAACAAAGCATACGACGAATACTTTTTTATGAGAAAATTACCAAACTAGTAAAAAAACACATGAGTGGTCCATGACTTGGTCACCAATGGCACCCATTTCCCATTTTGGCCATGCTCGACTGCTCAACTGCTCGACTCCACCCAATTTTTTGACACGTGTCATTCCTTTGACTGTTTAGCTGCTCGACTTTGACTGATCAACTGCTCGACTACACCAAAATTTTGACACGTGTCATTCTTTTGTACTTTTTCTAAGAAAAAGTACAAAACGAATGACACGTGTCAAAAATTTGGTGGAGTCGAGCAGTTGAGCAGTCGAGCATAACCAAAATGGGAAATAGGTGCCATTGGTGACCAAGTCATGGACCACTCATGTTTTTTTGTACTAGTTTGGTAATTTTCTCTTTTTTTATTGATAAACACAATGATGTAACTGATGAACAAAATTAGAGAAAACTGATGAACATTATGATGAACTGTCTTTTTTATTGATGAACAACATTTTTTTGTTTATGAACAACACTTTTTATTGATGAACAACGTTTTGAATCAATGAACAACTGTTTTTATTGATGGAACAACGCCTATGATAAATAATTTTTTTTTACTGATGAACAACTTGACAAACAATTTTTTTTATTGATGAATAACTCTCTTTTATTGATGAACAATTATTTATTGATAAACAACGCTTATGATGAACAACATTTTTTTTATTGATGAACAACACATTTTATTGATGAACAAATGAACAACTTTTTTTTATTGATGTACAACACATTTTATTAATGAACAATACTTTTTATTGATGAACAAAATATACGATGAACAACGTTTTTTATTGATAAAAATTGTGATATAACTGATGAACAAAATTAACGTCATTTCATTAACTAAAACCTATAACTCAGTAACATCCTTGGTAAAAAACAGAGCAAAACAAATTCACTATGTTTCTAAAAACTTATTTAAAAAAAAAAAAAAAAAAAAAAAAAAACTTGTTAAATTCAAAGCAAAAATATCTTCAATTTCTTTAAAAAACATTATACTAACCAAAAATCATGAAAATAAAAAATTTTAAAAAGTCAAAACTGTTTAACAAAAACATAAAGATAAAGCTTATAATCAGTGTTTAATATGACTTGTGTTGTATCTAATCAATGTTGCAAAACCATGTTGTGTAGACATACTCTAGCTAATACCTACACAGTAAAACAACATATTTCATCCATACTCATACATACTCTCTTCCCCATGCACATAACAACTCATAAAAGCAACAATATGAACAACACTACACATCTTTGGGAATTTTATTCAATGTCATTTCATTAACTAAAAGCTCAAAATCCGGATGAAGCATTTTGTCGAGCAGTTGGTGTGCATCATTATACGTATCACATTTCAACAACAGATGCTCTATGTTTACCAGATTATCATGAAGTTGAAAAGTACGAATATGAGTTTTATCAGTTGGAACCTGATGGTGACGGCGTGAAGATGGTGGTGTTGACGGCGTGTAGACGGTGATGGTGATGGAGACGGTGCGGTGACGATGCAGTGGTCCGGTGAATTGTGATGAAGATCATCGGAGTTATGTGTTGGAGATATGTTGTATGGGATGAAAGGGGATGAGAAGATGGGGATGTGTTACGTTAGATGTGATGATGATTATGGTGGTTGGGAGGTTACTGGGAGAAAAATGGTGGAATGACCAGATGACCCTTATGTGTATATGTCTCTCTTAAATTTGATCAGATCTTGTATTATGATCCGATGGTGTTAAATACTTTTTAGACTTTGTAAAACATTCCCACTTTCTAAATGATCCGCTACCTAAAACGCTTTAATACATTTTAACTAAAAGTATATGTTGACGAATATACGAACTCAAAATATTCGTTCAATTCATAAATACGTATTAAAATAAATCGCATAAAAATAATTCACATGAATATACAATTTTACTTTTAAATCAACCACATAAAAATACATCAAATTAAATTCATATGTATTTTTAGCTTTTCTATGATAATTCATTATATTTCGAAGAACATTTCCGTAATTTGACTAATTGTAAGCCCCATAAGCCTGTTTCAATTGGCTTGAGCTTATGGCTTATAAAAACTTTCATAAGCTTGTGATATAAACAAATCTTATTGTATAAGCTAACTTATTTTAAAAACAAGTCCCTATAAGCCTCGCGCTAGACTTACAAGACAATATTATTGTAAGTTAGAAAATTGAGACCGTATTCAGATTTTTAGTACAGCAGTATATTAAAGACTTTTTGAACGATTTGTTGATTTTGGTAGCGACTTATTTAGCATAGTATTCAACATAAAGAAAACGATCTTATATGAACATTTTGGTTGTTAGTTAAGTAGTTAAATTTTGCAGTTTATGTTTATATAAACAATAATATTAACTATGAAATACGAGAGTAGCAAAGAAAAATATATTAAAAGTCAACTTTTACTTCAAAGAAGCTTGACAACAATATATTCTTGAATATTAAGAAATACTGTAGGAAACAAGATTTTATTGCATATTTTAACAATGTTTTAAAATCTGGTTTTTTTACCCGGCCTAGACGGCATGTCAATGGTTCAACCGGTTTGACTGGCGTCAAACCGATTTTCTATATCTATAACAAAATGCAATAAATCATGTTACAAAATACATATATAACTTGTAAGAAACAATACCAAACACACGTAAAACCTTGAAAATTAAATACTAAACATAAAATAAGTTTACCAAACATACAATCCAATAAAAACACATACAAGCCATCGAGAATACAAGTTCCAAACTTTAAAACGACATTATAAGCAAATTACGTTGTTGTCGCCTGATAATACTATTATGAATTAAGAATTATGGTTTTTGGAATTTAAAATTATGTAAACTGATATTCCCATAGAACTGTGATATATTGTTGCATATATGTTTAAACGTTTGCGTTATCACAACTTTATATGTTGTCACATAATACTGATTTCTCTCATAAAATATGTAATTATATAAACATTTTGGATTAGAAATGATAACAACATTACTGTGCTAACATTATAAAATGTTGACAATATGGTAGATAACTTGATCATGTAATTTCATTTGTTTACTAGCTTAAGGTTTGATGTCAATAATTCTCGATTATACATATCTGTCAATTAGAAAACAACAAAAAACAAAATCGGTCGGTTTTGGTGACCCGGTTGACTGGTCAAGTGAAACCTGACGATTCATGGTTAACCGGCTAAACTCGGGTCAAGTGAAACCTGACGATTCAATTTGGGTTTTAAATCACAAAAAACGCGGCTAGTAACGGCCCGATAACATCACCAGTTTCCGGTTCAACCGATTCAACCGGCCGGGTTGAACCGGTTTTTAAAACATTGCTATATAACCAACATCCACTTTTTACAAATAAAAATCGTAAGATTAAATAATGAAAAAGCAATGTAACACACAATAAATGAACAACACATGTTAAAAAGCGTTTCTGACGTGGTCACGCTTTTGAAGCTGCACGAGTGATAGTTTTAGGCACTTGTAAGTTGTAACTATCAATGGTCTCAACTCTTTTATCCTCTAAATTTTTTATTGCAACAGTTTTTGTTTTCATATTTTGATGCTTCACACTCATTCTCCACTCGAACCATCCACTTCCATGTTCCATTCTTTATCTACGCACTTTTCTATTATAGTAACACGAGTATTGAAATGTGTACCGTTTTTAATGTCAATGGGTTTTATTAATATTTATACTCCGTACTTTTTAAGAGTCATCTAGTAAGGTCGGTTCTTTTTTATCTTGATAAGTATAACTTATGTTTGGTATATCGATAGGAAGATGGCAATGTCATTGTCGATTTATAAAAAAAAAAATTATGTACGACTAAGTTTGCAATATATATCCTAACGAACATCTTGATAAATTTGGGATTAGTACGAGGAGTAGATCTTTACATTAAGAAAAGTATCGAATTTAGTTTATAAATGATATATTGAGAAGGAGATAAGAAAATGAAAAGTTGTAAGAATTCCCGATCTCGTTACGAGACTTTGAGCGACTTGTATGTGTTAAGCATATAGCTAGTGCTCCTTCTAAGCCAGAATTAAACTCTTTTTTTGACTATGATTTGGCCCTAGGATGGTAGAACGTGGTTAACCGAGTGTAGACGTGTAGTGAAAGAACTGTTAGACATTATAAACCCCGTAGGTATTATTTCATTATTGACCATTATTTATAATGGTAAACCCTAGATGACCTAAACCCACAAACCGTGCTTGGGCCTATTTATTCTCTAATACTCCCCGCAGTCCGAGCAGCGAAATCGCGAAAGCTCGGACTGAAGTAGTAAACTAGACAAGAAAAAAAAACATTAACATAAGAAAAACATGACTTTAGTCGACTCGTAACAAAACCGTACCAACGGTCGACTTTTGTCGACTAGTACCAACGGTCGGCTAAGGCGACTGGTAACACACCCGTACCAACGGTCGACTTTAGGGACTGGTACTATTAGGTCACAATATTAATCACACAAGAGATATATTCTAGAGAGAGAAAGTAAGAGAGAGAGAGAGAGATGGAATGAACTTGTATAAGTAATATGAAAAGTTTCATTAACAAAAAACCAACACCCTCTCCCTTCAAGGTATGGGGTATTTATAGTGTTTACAACATAATGGGCGTTGCCCTAATAACAAATAATAGGCCGCTCATGGGCTTGCTACATGAGCGAGCCTTGTAACTAACATACAAGCCTTATAGTTTACGACCTAATACATATACTAAATGACCGACACTTTATAATGATTACATGTAATCCCAGCAATCTCCCCCTAAGGGTTGGTCATTTCAATAATTAGGTCGTCTGACGTCTTCTTTGCTTTTTTGGCTTTGACGTCTTTCGTATCTTTGTTCTTGTTATGTGTGATATGATAATGTTGTGATCTGCCTTTCATCAACGTCTTAGTCTCTGGTGTCTTTACGTCTTTCCAACATGCTCATACTTCTTTTGACTTTGATCTTTATACTTCAAGTGATTCTCATTCTTTAGCTTTGAGCTTTGGCTTTTGAACGTTTGCTTCGATTTTTGATGAGAATTGTCTTTGAACTTTGAATGACTTTCTGATGTAGGTATGAGCATGTGGATATGGAATGTAGTTGATGATAATGGTGGTAGTGGAACTCCCGGTCTCCGTAAGTACCTGCATGAAAACAGTTAGCAATAAAGCATCCGACACTTACGGGTTCAGACTTCGAGATCGATAAAAGCATAGTGTGAAAACTTTCTCTAATCCTTGCCAAGGTCGTTCCTGAATCGGATGCCCCCAAGAGGGCTTACACAGATACACCGAAGTGTATCAACGATTCAAGGTGAGCCGTTGAAGTATACCGAAGTATCACTCCACGACTGTAGACCATTTGAAACCACCGTGAACACTAAGCGTAACCCACAAGGGATTACCGAAGTGACCTGCTATCAGGGCTGTTTGATGTTGACCCTGGCAGGAATTTCCATTCAATCACTAAGAACCACAATTGTGAATTCCCTCATGAATGTTCTTGGCAGATTGCTAAGATCTGCGTAGGACTCTTGTTATGGTGTCCTTAATGTTGAACAACCAGTGTAGAAATATTAAGTGTTCCTAAGAGATCTTTTGATATATCTCGCGGCTCTAGACTCAATTTAGTGCATTTTGGTTTTAGTAGTCGGAGGCATGGAGCAGAGTGCCTCCTTTTCAATATCAACACATCTCGGAGTGAGAGGTCGATAGATTATGCGAGGTTCTCCGTGAGAAATGAAACAAGTGTCTTTCGAGAGACACTTGAGTGGCTAGAAGGTTTAGTGCAATGCGTCACTGGGTCCATGACGGTTTGTCTTCAATACCGGTGTCACCGTAGTAACATCCAGTAGCATATGAATTGAACCCGGTTTCTGCCCTAAGGTTGAACATTTGGAGGGCTATTTCTTTTCACTTTTTTTCATAACTTTTCTTTTTAATTCTTCAACCCCTTCTTTCTCCTTTCATTTCTTTACTTTTTTTTCTTTTTCTTTTTTTTTTTCCAATCATACCTAAGGACTTCTAGTACTAAACTATTGGTATTGTCCATGGGTAGATCCTTCCGGTTCTGGCGGATCATAGGACGTATTTCCTAACCTTAGTCACCTTATAACTCCATGACTATCCTATGTTTCCATAAACCATTCATTTGAAAAATCTCTCAAAGTGTTTATGATTATAAAACATATTTTGTTAACACCTTGAGAGTTTTGCTTTTTCTAAAATACTCTCCCTTCACATGTGCTCATAAGTTTTTAAGATAAATTTGCACATGTTGGGTGAAGTTTGCACTTTTTGAATTGATTGATTTTTAGTGAATATGACCGATTCGAGACACGCTTACATCACTAGTTAGACTAGCTTGAAATTATTACCCGTCCTGGTCACATTCAAAGAAAATCTCTTGAAACGGTACACTCTACTCAGACAAATCCTATTCGAGACACGCTTACATCACTGGATAAACCAGCTTGAAATTATTACCCGTCCAGGATAAGTCCTTTCAATTAATGACAGTTAAGTTTCATCAATTCATTGGGTAAAATCTGAGTCGAGCTCATGCGAGATTCTATACTTTACACACATATTTTAATCATATTTTTCTTTCTCCCCCTCAAAAATAGCATATTGATGTTGTTTTTGAAAAACGTTAGATTAAAATATGCTTTTTGAGGTTTACGAGAAGAATTCAACAAGAACTTTTTATTTAGAACAAAGATTTGTTTCAAGTACTCCCCCTCAACAAGTGAAATCACTTTTTGAGGTTTTAAACACGAGAGGGAATACTTGTTATTTTGAGCAGAATTTTGAAAAACTTATCAAAATTTTGATTAATTCTACTCAAAAGTAAGAAGCTTTTGCTCCTTATATTAGGATTGAGGCACTGAAGCGTACCTCAGGGTCCTTTCTTTACAAGGTACGGGTTATGTACTGTTATATGTGGACAAGCCATAGTCATGCATAAGCAATATTTGAATGATAAAAACAAATGACATTTATACCAATGATTACTCAGGACGACAAAATGTGAGAATGTTTGGATCCTTAGGTCTTCCCCCAACATAGCTTTCCAATCTCCGCATTTGAACCCGGTGTTTGAGTCTGTAGTCAATACGTGCTAAGAACTTGATTGCCTGCTTAACATCGTTTCGTCTCCATGTCATGTGTCGTAACCAACCTTGCTTACGCCCTTCTGTATGGTTTTCAAGAATGTGATCAAGCTCAGACCTGACTTGTATCAAAGTTTTATCACTGAATTTGTGAATGTCTTCGTATCCCATGAACTTTGGTCTCCCTGATCTAACGTATACTACTCCAAATGGTCTTTTGATAAATGAATATAGCTTCATTTCTGCGATTCCCGGAGGTCTAAGATCAGGTTTGATGAGGTTAAGTTTCTTCTGGTAACTTTCAACACTGAGGTGAACATCTTTGACTCTTGTCTTAATTACTATTCTACGGATGTAAAGAAGTATGGAGTTGATGATGTCGTATTGAAGGCTGCCAGGGAGATGCTCGAGTTTTCCTTGTATCTTAAGCAAGTACATGTCTTCAATATCATTGAGATTCAAATGAGGATAGTCTACTTCGTTGAACGAGTACTCCTTGTCATCTTGTCGTCGAACCGTGATCTTTGTCAGAAAGTTGTACCCATATTTTGATTCTATTTCAGCACTCTTGATGGAAAGGATCTTTTGTTTGTAGTTTACCTTGTGTTTCGAAGTAAACGTCAGTTTCCATTTGTGGAACCATTTGCGCATCTCTGGCCAGTGAAAAACTCCTAGAATAGCTTCATCATTGTAATCAGCAATTGATGTGCTGAACAAGTCTCCAATATGTTCTTCGAGTCCTTCTTGTACATAAGTAGTAGCTTTGAACTTGGTTAGAGACGTAGCATATCGTTTCTCTGGATCAGTGTTCCCATATATCAAGTACTCCAAGTCATGATTGAAGAAATATGCCTTTGGGATCTTGGGATTGTGAGCTTGACCAATGAGCGGTAATGGTTGAGAATAGTCACGAAACTTGAATGTGTCGGGTTCATGTGAAGGTCTTGCAACATCCCAACTAATATTCTCTGATAATGCTCTAGCAACTCGTTCAATATTGTATTCAAATTCCAGTTGAGAAGTGATAGATGTCTTGAACTGTGAGAAGCCTGCTTTTCGGATATTAACAATATCAGACAGTTGTAGTTTTTGGATCTTCATCACTTGCTTAATTTTCTTCGCGAAATCCACAACTGAGCCTTCTGAAAGAACTTCATCTTTTGGAATGTCAGGATATGCATCAACCATTTCTTCAAACCAATCAAACTTTTCAGCAGATGGATCAATCCATTCAGGAATAGGTTGCATTGGTGCATCCGCAGGTGGTTCAGGAATTGCTTCAGCGTCTTTATGCGGTGTGATGTCATCATGAGGTTAAGCATCATCAAAAGTTCCAGTATCTTGTGGTACAAGTTCTTCTTCGACAGTATGTTGAATGTTGGATGATTGCAGTTTAGCCGTTGGTCCAGTCATTCGTGTACGTTTGTCTTTCAGTTTAGCTTGGTCATCTTTGTCAGAATCATCATGACGACGTTTGCTTGACTTGACCTTTTTGCATGGATCATCTTTCTTTTCAGCTTTCTTTATTGACTTGATCAATTCTTTACGAAGTTCACTTTCCTCTGGATCATTGACAATGGCTTCAAGCAATTGACCTTTGAGATCTGCGGTGGATGGATTTGATGGTTTAGTTTGAATTGTAAGAGGAGTTGTTTGAATGTGATGAACAACTATTCCATCAAGCTTTCTCTTAACATATTCCTTCATAACAGATGGAAGTGTTTCTTGAAGGTGTTTGCCGATCTCTCTTGGTAAGGTGTTGTTGAAGAAATCTTCCATTGCTTGAGACACATCATACGTCTTGAACTCATCAATGTCTTGTTGCTGTGACTTGACTTGAGCTTGTAACATGTTGAGTTGTTCCTGAAGAGCTTGAAGTTGACTGGGTTCGGTTTGTCGAGGTATAGGTTTTGGTGAGGGAGGCTTGGTTTTGGAGTGTTTATCATGAGATGATGGCACAGAAGATGGTAGTATGGGTGGAGTAGGTATACGATTATCTCCTTCAGAGTTGTCATCATCTTGATCATCATCGTCTTGTTGATTGTCATCCTGATCATTATCATCGTCATTGTCTTCATCAACTTCATCATCTTTTTCTTCATCTTCTTCATCGTCTTTCTTTTCTTCATCAGTATTGTCTTTATCAGATCCTGAGGGCGAGTGAATGTGTTGGTCTGATTCTTCTGATTCATTCACTGATGTACTTTCAGGATTAGACAACGTGGCTTCAGTTTCATCATCAGTCTCTGTTAAGACTTCATCATCACCAACCTTTGACCCAGACCCTTCACCTTTCTTCTTCATCTTGAATTTCTCAAGATCAGCCAAATATTTTGCTTTGTTTTCCTGTAAGGCTTTCCTGAGTTGTGCTATTTCTTCTTTCTTTGTCTTTGGTGGTTGTAAGGTGTCATCGGGTTTGTCTTGGTTCATTGGTGATTTGCCTTTAACTAAATCTTCATCATGTTTTTCTTTCTTGATCTTCATGATGCGTTTTCTTTCTTCCCTTAAGTTTGTTTCATCTTCTTCATCTTCAGTAGATTCATCTCGGAGCATTGGTTTCCTTTTAGTTGTTCGAGTAACCTTCTTTGTTCTTGTTGTACCAGCTTTCATTCCTCTTCCTCTTCCAGTGCCAGTGTTCCCTTTCATAGTTATCCCTACCAATCCTGCTTTTTCTGCTTCATCATATCTTTCATAGGCCTCTGTTGCCCTCACCGTCTCTGTAATTAAGGCATCTGGAATTCTGAGACCTTGTTTGGTGGTGTTTGTGGCATGAATTCTTACCCGTGAAAGAACATGGTCCATTTGTTCTGTATGAGATTTTTCATTCAGACGTTTTTCAATATCTTGTTCTCGGGCCATGAAGTGAGCAATGAAAAGCTTCGTGAATATAGGGAATGGAATCTTGTAGCCTTTCTTTTGCCCAAATTGGCGAGCTTGGTATATCATGTCAGTCCATATATACTTGGCGTAGTCAAGATGTGCCAAGTTAATGACTCCCTAGAAGAATTGCAGATGTTCAAGTCTGGGGTGCTCGTGATCTGTTTCCTTTCCCGTGATGCAGTGACTTAGGATGGTGTAAATGGTCAACCATGGTTGAGGAATATATCTTCTGTCAAATTTGGAATGAGATGTGATTTCTTCAAATGAATCGTCATAGCCGAGGTGCTTTAGGGATTTGACTATTCGTTCAAATGACGGATCATCTAAGAACTGAGTGTATTTCCCAAAGACTGTTGGAGGAAGTCCAAGAACATTGCGAAGAAGATGAACATCGAACTTGATGACTTTGCTGTCAAGGGTGATTTCATGGTTTTTGTGTCGCGACTGATGATTAAAGAATGCCAGAACTGATTAAGATAGATTCCCGGAACCGTAGTGGATCTGGTTAGAACATGCCTGCAGAAGTGTTTCTTGAGTATCTCCACCATGATTTGACAAGTAGGGTGGCATGGTAAGGTTTCCAAATCTACCCGGTAATTGGATTCTCCGATTTTCCTTTCATCTCCTTCGGGAATCAACTCATTTCTTGCTATGGATGCTTGAGACATTGTGAACCTGAGAAGCACAAACACCAACAAAGAAACACAATAGAAATTGCATATTCATGTTAGTGTAAGTCATTCAATACATGATCTATACTTAAGTGATATGATACACCATATAGAGGAACATGTACGGGGATCATAAATAATTAGTGCACAATAAACAAACAATCATATAAGAGCAAACACAATTTTTCAACTTGACACATTTCTGTATTTTGAAAAAGAAATTACAAGTCTGAAAAATAAGCTTACTCGAAGAAAAATGGTCTTACTCGAAGAAAGAAAGAAAAACTTCCTTACTCGAAGGATTTAGTAAAATATTTGAAAAGAACATCCCTTAATTGGAGATTGCCATTTTCCTTACTCGGAAATTTTGAAACCCTCCTAACTCGGAGAAACTGTGATAAAATTCCTTACACGAAAAAACTGCATGTTTGCTTGAAGAGTTTAATAAAAATTCTTCTAAGTCGAAGAAGTTTTCCCTTACTCGAAGATTTGAAGAATAAAACTTCTAAGTCGAAGAAACTTTTCCTTACTCGAAAAATTTTAAGAAAGAATTTCTAAGTCGAAGAAATTTTTCTTACTCGAAGATTGTAAGAAAAAATTTCTAAGTCGAAGAATATTTTCCTTACTCGAAGGATTTAATAAAAAATTCTCTAAGTAAGAGAAGTTAATCTCTTACTCGAAGCATATCATAAAATTTTCTAAGTAAAGAAAATTTTCTTCTAACTCGAAGACATTCATCCCAAATATTACTAAGTGGAAGAAAACTCATCCTAAGTCGAAGACCTTCATGCTTACTCGAAGGATTTCATACTTAATCAAAATCAATAACAGATAGATTCAAGGACCATGAAAGCATCAAATACCTTCCTAAACTCATTCTAAACAAATCATATTATCCAGAAATCTAAGCAAACAAACACATTGGTCACAAAATATCATTATGCAACACGAAATTCTTCAACTTAGAGCATATGTTTGTTTTGGCATTCAATACTT
Organism: Artemisia tridentata subsp. tridentata; assembly: GCA_021014915.2. Lineage (NCBI taxonomy): Eukaryota > Viridiplantae > Streptophyta > Magnoliopsida > Asterales > Asteraceae > Artemisia > Artemisia tridentata. The sequence goes on along the minus strand of CP139504.1, from coordinate 298,657,182 downwards.
AAGGCGCATGATTGAGGGACATATATAAGCAAAACCAACTGCTCAAAACATAACTATAATACACCTATTAGTAGCAGCAATCTTTTTCGACCTATTAAACCTTAAAGTACTCAATTTGCATTCAATGATGTTTGAAATCACAATTAACAGGCAATAGAACAATTCTAATCATGATGTTGAGCTAAAGTACTAATTTAATTAGACTAAAACCTAACACACAAGAAATGCCCAAATTGATGCTTTAAACCCTAATTCATCGATTGAGAGATTTAGCCACCTAATAGTTTTCATAAATTGGGCGAATGATTACTAAGCATACATGAATGTGTTAAACACTTACAATCGTGAAATGAAATAAGATAAAAAAAAGCTTGGTCGAAGAATAAAAATGGCGGCTATTGGTTGTGTTTTTGAGTTTGTGTGTTTTTTAAAACTGAGTTAAGTTGCTTATATAAGGAATAGTTTGGAGTTTTGTCAAGTTTAGTCCCTTAACCCGTATTTCCCATCAAGCGCAGTCCTTATGTTACAACATTTTGACAAATGACAACAACAGTCCTTGAGGTTTGTTGTTGTTATATCCTTAGTCCAAATGTTTGTCAGCTTTTGTAATTTACATTTCTCCCCCTTAAACTAACAAATACCTTTAAAACTTTTTCAAGCTTTTAGCTCAAGAGATCACGGAAATGTTGCACGATGAAGATTTTTATTTATGATGAAGATTTTGAGAAGAGTGTGCAAAAGTCATGATAAATAAAAATTCTCCCCCTCAAAATATGTTCATGATCAAAAATTGATTAAATGTATATATCAAGAGCATATTTTGATTTGTTTTGAATTTTGCACACTGAAAAGAGATGATTTTTTTTAATAAAGAAAAATAAAAATGAAAAATCTTTTTGTGTTTTTGAATAAGATATTTACAAAAAGGTTTTGGTGTTTGACTTTCTTAGTTGTGTTTAAGAAAGTTGTTCAAATCATCTGGAATCAAACACCGCATACCAATTTGGTGAACTAATTCCACAAAACTTGTATGCAGCAAGGCTTTGGTGAATAAGTCCGCTAGTTGGTATTCAATACCCACAAAATATAATTCAATTGTAACCTATTCAACATGCTCTTTGATGAAATGATATCGAAGTGCGATATGTTTTGACTTCGAATGTTGAACCGTGTTGCATGAGATGGCAATGGTACTCTTGGAGTCACAGTACATGGGAATCTTATTGAAAATGTAACCGTAGTCCATCAGCTGTGATTGCATCCAAATGACTTGAGCACAGCATGCTGACATGGCTACATATTCGGATTTTGTAGATGACAATGAAGTGCAATCCTGCTTCTTTGACTGCCAAGATACAAGTTTGTCTCCTAGAAACTGCACTCCCCCAGATGTACTTTTGGGTGTATCTAAACATCCTGCATGATCAGCATCTGAAAAAGCTATTAGTTCAAAACCAGAATCCTTCGGATACCTGATCCCCAAATGGATGGTTCCCTTTATGTATCGAAGGATTCTTTTAACCTCAGAGAGGTGTCTTTCAGTTGGTCGTGACTGATAACGTGAGCATAGGTATACAACAAAAACTATATCTGGTCTGCTGGCTGTTAGATACATGAGGGACCCAATCATACTTCGGTATTTTATAGGGTCAACTGGTGTACCATGTAAATCAACATCCAACTTTGGGGATGATGCAGACATAGGTGTGTTATAAGTATCACAACTTGTCATTCCATGTTTCTTTAAAATCTCAAGAGCATACTTGGACTGATTTAGAAAAATACTACGGGGGGATTGATGAACTTGAAGTCCTAAGAAGAACGTAAGTTCACCCATCATGGACATTTCAAAATTTTGTTTCATTAATCTTGCAAAAGCATTTGAGTACTTTTTATGTGTTGAACCAAAAATGACGTCATCAACATAGATTTGAACAATTAAGATGTCCTCCCCGTGTCTTTGAATAAAAAGTGTGGGATCAATTGATCCTTTGGTAAAGTGATTAGCAAGTAAGAATGCGGACAGTTTGTCGAACCATGCCCTCGGGGCTTGTTTTTCTTGAGTCTGTACACATGATTAGGATGATCTGGATCGATGAAGCCTCTGGTTGAGTGACATACACTTCTTCACGGAGTTGCCCATTCAGAAATGTAGTTTTCACGTCCATTTGATAAACGATGATGTTTTTATGAGAAGCATACGCCAGAAACATGCAGATAGCTTCAAGTCTAGCCACTGGTGCAAAGGATTCTTCAAAATCAATGCCTTCTTCTTGGCTCGAGCCTTTGGAAACCAGACACGATTTGTTACGAATTACTGTTCCATCAGCATCAAGTTTGTTTTTCCAAATCCATTTAAGTCCGACAAAATAGACTCCATCGGGTCTTTCTACCGATTCCCAGACTTCAAGATGTTTGAATTGATCGATTTCTTCTTGCATTGATTCAATCCAATTGTCATAAGTCATTGCTTCTATAATGTTCTTTGGTTCAGTTTGACTGATGGTAAGAGCATAAATGCATGTTTCACCATCCGTGTGAAGTATTTGTCGTGTCATGACTGGATTATCTGGATTACCAATCACATGTACTAAGTGATGATCTTTTGTCCATTTGTGTGTTGAAGGGTAATGTTGAAAAAGAGTGTGCATATTAGACGGATCCAAGTTGCGTGTAGACGACTCTGCAATATCGGGAATGGTTGGAGCCAGAGCAAATGGATTAAAAAGGCATTTCCGTCATAATCTGCAGGTGCGGGTACTTCTTGTTGTTGTAGATCTTCAGCTGCATTTTCAGTGTTGGAAGCGGTTTGTTCTGCTATTGGTGGAGATTCAATTGGAGGTGCATCTGTAGCAACTATTGTTGTTATAGTAGCAGGTGTATCAGGTATTGGATTATTATCAGCTTGTGCAGCGGAAATTGGTGATACCTCTGGTGCACAACATTCAAATGAATCATCAAACAGTGGAGCAAACAAGGTTTCCAATTCTTTATGGTTAAGTGAAAGAGGTGCAGCTGATTGATCTGGAAAATTTAGACGGTTGGTTGTGGGTCCTAAGCTATTTTGCTCAGAAGCCATTTCTGTAATCTCATCAAAATTAGCATGAATAGTCTCCTAAATTTCTCTATTGCGGCGATTCCAGATTCGAAAACCTTTGGAGTTCTCACAATATCCAATGAAGATACCAATGTCAGCTTTGGCTTTGAGTTTTCCAAAATCATCACGATCATTATTTGGGTAACAAATGGCACCAAATACATGAAAGTAATTTATATTCGGTTTGCGGTTGTGAACAATCTTATAAGGAGTTTTGTGATGCCGTTTGGTGATCATGCAACGGTTTTGTGTATAACATGCAGTTGATACAACTTCTGCCCATAGGTAATCTGGTAATTGAGCATTGATTACCATCATTCTTGTAGCTTCCACTAACGTCCTGTTACGTCTTTCGACAACCCCATTATGTTCGGGACTTCTTGCAATGGATGTTTGATGTTCAATTCCGACTTTCTCAAAATAAGATCGAAGAGTTTGATTTTTGAATTCAGTTCCATTGTCTGTTCGAACTTTTCTGACCATATTACGAAGCTGAACTTGAATTTTTGTGAGAAAGGTGATGATCATTGAAGGAGCTTGATCTTTGCTTCAGAGAAAATAGACCCAAGTCCATCTTGAGTAGTCATCAACAATTACTAGAATGTAGCGTTTACCGTTTATCGTTTGAACATGCATAGGGCCACACAAATCCATATGAAGTAGTTGAAGAACGTGATCTGTACTGTGTTCTCTTTTTGAAGGGAAAATTGCACGAGTACTTTTTCCTTGTTCACAAGCTGGACATAAGTGATCTTTTGAATATCGAAACCGTGGAAGACCATCGACTAGTTTGTGATGTGCGAGTTCAGTCATAGTTTTGAAATTCAGATGAGATAGTCGTTTGTGCCATAACCATGATTTTGTCGAATGTGCTTTGGAGAGCAGACATATAGGAGATGAAGCAATCATATCAGACATTGAGATGGTGTAAAGACTAGTTCCACGTTTGCCAGACATTAGATCATCTGCTTGTAAGTCACGAACGAAACAAGTTTTCTCCCGAAATGCTACTTCCAAATCCCCATCACAAAATTGACCAACGGAGAAAAGGTTGTGACCAAGGCCTTCGACATAATAGACACGACTAATTTTGATGTTTCCATTGACGTAATCTCTATAGTCCATGATAGCAGCGAAATGATCATTCCCGAATCTGACAGTGCCGATGAACTTTGCAACAAAGTTTACTAACAGTTTGAGATTGTCTGTCATATGTCAGGTACAACCGCTATCAACAATCCATAGAACAATTTGAACCACCTGCATCACACGAAGATGAAAAGATGGAGTGATGGTAATGGTAGAACCTGTTGGGTTAGTAACACAGTTATTAATAACTTTAGGTAGCCATGTAAAACTAGGTTTCCTTTGTAACCAACGTTGCCATGTCCAACTAATTTTAGCTTTCTTCTTAGTGAATTCGCTAGGTGATGGGATTGCCTTAGGAGTTGTTTTCGTAACTATGGGTATGTCTAAGGCATTTTTAAAAACTACACTTGGCGGTTTTCCTAGCACAGACTTAGAAGCAATAGTGGGCCTAGAGGGAATGCCAGATGTACGTTTCTTGTTACGAGATAAAAGAGATTTTGCAACACATTTCTTATGATTACCAGATAACATGCTTTTACGACAGAATACACAAGATGCATCAACATTCAAAACATTCAAAATCTGAGCATTCGTTACATCGATATTAGAATTACAAGTTTTTAAGTTCGAATCTAAATCAGACGCAACATGCGTCTTATTCAAATTCCTAAGTTGATCTTCTACTTCTTGGGCTTCTAGTTTTCCGCTTCTACATTGTCAGATCCTATTCTTCTGTTTGTTGCTCTTACGCTTTGATCTGATAACGCTAGTAGTGGGGACTATTCCTGTAGAAGTGGAAGGATTCAAATTAGTAGTCTGAGGGGATGTATGCCTAGGTGTTGTGTCTATTTTGTACATCCCTGGTGCAATCACATTTGTGTTAACAAACTTTCCTTTTTCAAGTAACTGAATTTTCTCTTTAAGTTCAATGATGATGTGATTCTTTTGTTGAATTTTTGAATCGATTTCTCTATTTAAACGAACGGTGTTATTACGATTTTGACAAACTTCATCGATTTCCTTTTCATATTTGAAAATTTGACTTTTTAAAACAGCATTTTCATCTTCAAGATTCTCAACTTTGGATGTTTTACTGTTATGATAGGACATCGTTTCATTTTGACTTTGCAATTTTAATTCAAAATCAAGACTCTGAGTTTGACACCATTGTAGCTTCTGATTAAGTTGAAAATTTTCTGTTGAAAGTTTACTTTGCACATCATCATTGTGTTTAAAGATTATCTCATTTTCTCTTTTTTTAAAGTCTCAATTACGTTCTAAATTTTTCCCATTTGTCGGGCAATGTGACCCTCAACAAGCTTAAAAATTGCAAGACTCTTTAAATCAAATTCATAACCACAGAGATAATATCGAACTTAGAACATCTTCCAAGAGTCGATCAACTTCATTTTGTAAAACTTTGTTTCGAGTTTTTGTTTTGAGTAAAATTTTCATTTTGCATTGAAAGTTTTCATCATGGATTTTTAAACTTCTGTTCGGAGTTCCTGTTCCCAGTGTGTAGCACAAAGAGAAAAATGTTGAACATATTTTTAAAAATTTTTTTTTTGAAAAATTTATCTCTTTCCTTTTTCGTAAGGAGATAGAAAAGTAGAAAACTAAATTTTCTCAGAGTTTTTTTTCAATTGCTTTTTCTAAAAAGTTGATGTCTTCCCTTTAAAAGTATCAAAGTAAAAAAAGTACAAGACATCGTTTTTGGTTAAAGGTGCAATTTTCTCCAGAAGGGTTTGGGAAAGGGCCATTTATTTGTGCCACTGGTTTAACGGACCAACCTCAAAAAGGGAAAATTCATGAAATTTTCATTACAAACCATGGTTGTTCTGTTTTATCCTTTTGAGGAACGAAAAGGGGTCAGAAATTTTGAGGGACTTTTGAATTAAACCAATGGTTTATTGAACTTAACATTGGGTATTTTTGATCGACTCTCTTCTTCCCGTTCCTGTTCTTCCTCACAGTTATGTACAACAAAAACGCATTTAAATTTAATCATCAAAGAGGTGGTATGAAATATACAACTTTGGGGTTTTCCTTTAGTGCTTTGTGTAGAAAAAGTGGTTTGTCCCTCACCAATAGCAAAACCTTTAAACCCTTTGGGGGTTTTTTTAGAGTAAACTTTTTTAATTTTTGTTACCAAATCACCAGTTTTATAAAAAACTTTTTTGAAACTCTTTTAATTTTTCCTTCCAAATCTACGATTGCACAAGGGTAAGAATCAAACCCCTTTCCTA